>JAQHUG010000063.1:6369336-6388950 GCA_028555095.1 Dicrostonyx torquatus
CCGGGCAATCTACATGTAAAAAGGAAGGCTGGAGCCAAGCCTGTACCTTTTGTCTTTCTAAGTTGCTAGCTTTCTAGCTAGCAAAGTATTCAAGCAATGGCCGTGCCAGGCTGGCGGATGTCAGAGCCCACAGGCTTCCTCCCCTTCTGGCTGACTACTGTGTCTCTGCCTTTCCTTTTCCCATAATTTTCCTAGTCTGGTTGCCCTGCCTATACTTCCTGCCTGGCTACTGGCCAATTAGTGTTTTATTAAACCAATATGAGTGACAAATCTTTGCAGTGTACAAGAGCATTATCCCACAGCAAGTAAGCAAGCCCATGCCAGTCATCATTGGAGAATTTGAAGTTTAGCAAAAGAATTTTGCAAAGTAGTCTTGGCATTGTCCCTATGGAAGTATAGGTGCTGTGATGTGTGGTGTTTAGTGTTGTCAAATACAGCATAACAAAAGATAGGTCATGAATTACAGCAAAACAACCCTCTATTAAGTATTGCATAACCACTGTGCAGGCCAAGCAGCAGCACACAGACAGCACTCCTTCCTGCCACACCCCTACCACCAGGGGTAATTCTCATCTTGACTTTTACACTCCTCCTTCTTGCTTAGATCCTGCCACACCAAAGTATGCACTCCTGGTCCCTCGGCTTGTCTCTGACCTCTGTACAGTGGAATCCTGAGCATTAGTTCTCGAAGTTGGCTCCCCTCTCTTCACATGAGGAGCAACACCACCCTCTTCATGTGAAACTGCACCATTAGAACATATCAGAGTTTACTTCACTTGACTCTTAATGGCCATTTGTGCCATTTCCCATTTAAGAACTATTTGAACAGTGCTGATGGAAACATTCTTGTCTGTGTCGTGCACTCTTTATCCATACTGTGCCCCTTTCACCCATGTCATGCCCTCTTCATCCGTGTCATGCACTCTGCATCCATGTTGTGCACTCTGCATCTGTGTTGTGCATTCTGCATCTGTGTTGTGCATTCTGCATCTGTGTTGTGCACTCTGCATCCATGCTATGCACTCTGCATCTGTGTTGTGCATTCTGCATTCATGTTGCACACTCTGCATCTGTGTTGTGCATTCTGCATCTGTGTTGTGCATTCTGCATCTGTGTTGTGCATTCTGCATCTGTGTTGTGCACTCTGCATCCATGCTATGCACTCTGCATCTGTGTTGTGCATTCTGCATTCATGTTGCACACTCTGCATCCGTGTTGTGCACTCTGCATCCATGCTATACATTCTGCATCTGTGTTGCGCATTCTGCATCTGTGTTGTGCACTCTGCATCCATGCTATGCACTCTGCATCTGTGTTGTGCACTCTGCATCCATATTGTGAACTCTTCCATTAGGATTCTCCCACAAGTTGAGTTTTTGGATCATAAAAAGTGGGAGCATCTTCATCTTCAGAATACATACTGAAGCAACATTTCATAGTTACACAGCTTACACTGCTAAGAAACACTCCCAACTCCATTCGTACTCAACCAAACCCATTCTCAGTGATCTTTTTCATGTTTTATCACCCAAGCAGGCTGTGGGGCATCCCAAACACACAATGAGAGGCTTATTGCTACTAATAAATTTGTACTTGTGTATGAACACAATGAATGCCTTCTCAGGAGAGGACCCTCAATGACGCCTTAACACACAGAAGACCTTTGGGAATTATGGTGTGGATTTAGAGTCCAGCTATCAGTGGATGCATTGCTGAGGCCAGGAGGAAAGTTGGGAGGAGGTAAAACGGGACTTCAGTAAAATTTGTAAGATGGGACGAAGACAAGAGTAGGGAGAACTGAGGATCTATTCAGCTGCTCTCACTGTTGATGGAAGTCTGGTGTTGATCTTTTCAATGCACACAAATACTATCATGTTATTTTTGTGCATTTATAACTGCCTTTTCTCTCAACACCTAACTCAAATTTATTAATTTTAGTTGCTCTTTGCTATTTGTTTGCATTCAACAGCAAAGATCACTGGTCCATTATATTGATAGATGTTTGCAAAAATGCTAAAACAAAATAACAACAAAAATCTTTAAATATTTTTCTTCTTGGCAGCACTAAGATTGAACTGAGGTTCCTACAGTATATTTTAAGATCTGAAATAAAAGGAGAACACAGTGGCACACTATAATTGAAGCATTAGAAAGGTGGAGGCAGGAGTATCTGGAGTTTGAAGCTACCCTTACCCACATAGTGAGTTTGAGGCCATCCTGGGCTCCATGTGGCCTTATTGCAACAAAACAAACTGAAGGAATATGAAACAAAATTAAGCTAATGAGAAGAATGAGGCATTTTTATGTTGAGTATAAGAATGCCTGCTATGTTATTCCTTAGATATTGCCACATATTTGAAATATTTCATAAGTTAAACGTGTTTTGAAGTTCAATATTAACTGAGCACTGGTTATGGAGCAATGGGAAGATCCAGAAGCCTCATTGGCTATGTAAGTCTAAAAGCAGTGGATAAAATGACTAGGGTGATTCTCCCTAAGGGAGGCCCTGGGTACAGCTTGGCCAAGGCCTCCGACCTCCACACACTGTGGTTCGGGTCTGGAGTCGGATGCGTGTGTGTGGGGCCCAGTTCTGCTTCCCACAGACTGGGTGTAAGGCACCAGGCAAACTGCTTCCATTGTCAGCTTCTGCCTCTGTAAAACCGGGAAATTTACTCTATTAGGCAGAGCTGTTATGGAAATTAAATAAAGTCATGCATATAAAAAGTAATTTTTCCAGTCTAGGTTTGAAGGGGGAAACAGATCCATTCCAACTGAGGCTAAATCGGGGCCTTGTTTTAGGAGTGGCCATCACAGTGATGGTTGAGAAAGAGAAGATGAGTGCTGTGGTTTGACCGAGTCTTTCATAAATATTCATTTGCCAATGCTATTTGACGGTGAGAGTTGGGGGAGATAAATAGAATTAGATGATATCAGGGAGATGGGTTTTAGTGATGACATCAGTGCCTTTACAGAGGCATAGAAATCCAAGGGAGCAAGCGTGCTGTTTGACCAGGTAATGCCCTCCACCAGATTCCAATGCAGCACAAAGGCCCGCCTGCGCGCTGAGCTGACTTGCATCATGCATGATCTTAGAGTCTCCGGTCTCTAGAACCATACATCAAATAAACTTCTACCCTCCATAAATTATCTAGTTTCCAACACTGCTATTTTGTTATAGCCACAGAAGGGCACAGTCGAAACGTTACCCACCAGGGACCATGTAGAGATAGACATAGGTGTCTAGGTAAGGCTTTGAGTCTGATGGTAGCTTGCATCAGCAGGGAAAACAGTGGGAATAACACATGCAAGGGAACACTGAGCAGAGTGGAACTCTCAGAAACAAAACTCAGCTCACGACAGTCGCTTGGGTTGCACGGTCCGGAACTCAGCAGCTATTAGGCCCAGTGGCAAAGCAGAAGTTTTTCTTAGAGGGCATAGTTTGGCAGCTAGGTCCTAAAGGGCTATGTTGTGATTTACCTATAAGGACCTGCAAGCAGCTCTGCGCAGCTTCCTCACCTTCCCAACACAAATGCGCACGCCAAATCCCCTGAAGATGGAAGAACAACTTGCCTAGCAGGTTGGATCTTTTTACAGTCTTCTCTTTCCTGGGCTGCATTCAACAGTCCTTTGGTTAGTCAATAAATGCATTGAGAAAACATGCCCAAAGGCTTCGGCCACTTCCAGAGCTTTACCCGCATCCCACCATCAGCAAGGTGGTCAGAGAAGCCAGATGCTACAACTTTTCCACAATCCCAGATCCGAGGCCCTTAGAAGTTGTACCAAAATAGCTAGGCCCTAAATTTCTCTGGGACTCATTTCCCTTGATCTGCTTGCATTTTCTCAACAAGAAGTCTAGAATAGTAGCTGTTTGTGCTCACCAAGGACTGGTTTTCATTATATCCACAGCACAGCAAGCTGTGTGATATAATACACAGCACTTAGAATGTGGAGGTTGCTAGGGTTCCTAAGATTAGGTTATGATCATAGGCAGAAGAAACTGATTCTGGTAGACTATATTATAGGACATTAAGGGGTAGGGGGATAAGCCAAATTTGCCAGATCACTGACTGCCAAAAGTTGTATTGGTTTCCTTAGCAACAAAACCATATCTGGGCAAACTGCACTGGGGTTATCACCCAGTTAAGTTTATGATAATCCACTGTTATTCCCTGCGGTTCATGCATGGTGGCAAAGACCAAATAAGCAGGTTGAATGGGGGATGTGACCAGAGTCACCATCCTTGTATCTTTCTCCAAGTTGCAGGCTCCAATTTCTGTGACATCTTCAGATATTTCTTTACTCATTTTTAGGTGGAGGGGGTTCTACTGGCTCTCACGTGACTTGTCTCAGCATCATGGCTTCTACTCTGTGCAGAAAGAGACCAGCATGGGATTCTGCTAGAAACTGTTGCATCTGTTTTTAAAGCCATTAACACTGGGGCTGAGGAAATAGGGCTATACCACTGTGAGATGGACCCTCTCTCCTCCAACTACATGGAGCTTCTGGTTACTACAAACTCCTGTCCCGACAGTAAGCCACACTCCCCTTAAATTGGTGTCAGTTCTGATCCAATTCTCAATCAATCCTGAAACGTCTAGTAATTTTCTTAGTTCTCCCATCAAGACATACTGGTCATATACTCAGGTTTCTTTGAGAAAAAACTGGGAGTCAAGGAGATTCATTGTAGAGGTAGTGACTGAGCAGTAGGTTCTTTCCTGGAGGGATCCTCTGTCCTTGTGGTCACATGGTCATGAGGCTGAGAAAGGACCCAAGACTAGGAAGCTGTTCAGGCCTGTGATTCCAACTGTCATCAAGTCCCTTCTGTTAATAGAATCTAGAGCTTCTCGGCTTCCGCAATCAAGCGAGACTTGGGCTGCCACACATCGTTTGCAGCTTTAGACACAACAAAGTCAGAGAGCCCTCCTGGTGAAAGCCTGCCTCTGCTTCCCACTAGTGACTATAGATTGTTCATTTGGTGTCTGTCACCTCTCCATCTCACCCATGAATTTTCAGAGCCCGCTACAGTCACATTAGTTACCATGTGTTGTATGCCACATGAATAAATGCCTGTTTGCCTGAGATAGGACACCAACAATAGATCAAAGAAAGGATTCAAGCCCAGTCTAGCTTGGTGAACCAGTGAGATGTTTTTTTTGTTTTGTTTTGTTTTGTTTTGTTTTTGAGGCTTCTTGCCAGACCATGGGTGTTTTAGTCAGACTTCTCCAGAGGAATAGAACTCGGGACTAAATATATACATATATGTTTACATCATATGCATATAGAGAAGAGAGAGACATACACACAGAGAGAAAGGTGGGGGGGGAGACAGACTTGGAATATTTAAAGTGTTTGAAAATTTTAAGACTATGGAACTTTTAAAAATTATGATATTGTGCTGGATAGTTTTACATTGACTTGACACAAGCAAAATAATCTCAGAGGAGGGAACTTCAATTAAGAAAATGCTTCCCTAAGATCAGGCTGTATGCAAGCTGTAGGGTGTGTTTTAAATTAGTGATGATGGGGGAGAACTCAGCCCACTGTGGGTAGTGCCACCCCCAGTCTGGTGGTCCTAGGTTATAAAAGAAAGCAGATTGAGCAAGCCATGAGAAGCAAGTCAGGAAGCAGCACCCCTCCATGGCCTCTGCATCAGCTCCTGCTCCCAGATTTCTACTCTGCTTGAGTTCCTGTCCTGACTTCCTTCAGTGATGATCAGTGATGTGGAAGTGTAAGCCAAATAAACCCTTTACTCCCCAGCTGGCATTTTGGTCATGGTGTTTTGTCTCAGCAACAGAACCCCTAAAGATAGACAGTAACATTAATATTATTATTAATATTAAGAGCATCTTGTGAACAAAAGGGAGAGGATGAAGTTTGCAGTGATGTGTTTGTGTGTCTTGTTGTGCTGGTTTGAGTAAGAATGGCCGCCACAGATAGGTTCACGTGTTTAGCCATCAGCGAGTGACACTATTTGAGAAGGATTAGGAGGTGTGGCCTGTTGATGGAAGTTTGTTTCTGAGGGAGGATTTGGACGTTTGAAAGGTGCATGCCAGGCCCAGTCTCTCCCCCTGGGAATCAGGTGTAGCTCTTAGCTGCTTCCCCAGCACCACACCTGCCTGCCACCATGCTCCCTGCCATGCCCCTGAAACTGTAAGCAAGCCCCTAGTTAAATGCTTTCCTTCTGAAGAGTTGCCTTGGTTATGATGACAGTTGTTCTGATTACTTTTTGCCAACTCGACACAAATCTAGAAATATCTGGAAAGAAGGAATCTTAATTTAAAAGAATTCCTGAGAAGATTGTCCTATACCAGGCCCTCTGAATGTGGGTGACTGTTGTGTAGCTTGGGCAATAGACTGACCCTGGAGGGACCTGGAGCCTGCTTCTTATCAGAACTCCTGTCTCCTTCCCGGGCTGAGCCTGTGTGGGATCTGGAGCTCACCCTCTGCCTCTGGTGCTAGCCAGTCCCTAACACCTCCTGAAACCCCGTGTTCCTCAGCCTTGGCAGCATAGAAGCTGAGCCCTCAGCAAGATGGTTCTAAATGATAACTCCTTACATGCCAGAGTCAGTGTTTTCCGACACAGAGCATATCCTAGAGCCCTCATGGTTTTGGTCCACACCTGTGTAATCATGCTTAGGGCTAGATCGGAGGTTAGACCTTACAAGGAGGTCTGACTCAGCACAAGCAGGAAACCTATCAACAGAAATGACCTCAGAGTGGAAGGGGTTGCCTAAGGAGATCACAGCCCTTAGCGAGAGCTTTGAGAAGTGACTAGACAACCATCTGAACGGTAAGCTCTAGTGTGGAAAAGTCCCAGGCTTAGATGTCTGTCACTTGTCCTCTTTGCTAGCGCTGTCATCTTGGAGTCTTTCTTTGACCCTCTTACTTGGTCTCTTGATTCGGAAATGGAGATTA
Organism: Dicrostonyx torquatus; assembly: GCA_028555095.1. Classification (NCBI taxonomy): domain Eukaryota; kingdom Metazoa; phylum Chordata; class Mammalia; order Rodentia; family Cricetidae; genus Dicrostonyx; species Dicrostonyx torquatus. The sequence continues at coordinate 6,376,252 of JAQHUG010000063.1, forward strand.
CACATCTCATAGGATTGCCCTGATGATTAAAGGAGAACATTCCCCGAGTTCGCAACAAGTGCTGACCTGGTGTGCAGCTGATTCAGCCCAGCTTTAGAGAGGTCGCAACATCAGATGGGGTCTGGTGACCATGTTGAGAGAGTAATTTTTGAGGTCTGAGGCTTACAATTCTCTGATGCATGAATCTAGCAAGAACCCTTTCTTCATTCCCATGAGATTATTTCATAGTCTCCCAGAAACGAAGGAATGCAACAACTTTTTGTGAGACCCCTCACATTGGACACACATGATGGAATATTTATTAACACAGAGGAATTTTATTTGGACGGCAAGACATGCATAGGACTTAGAAATGCCTTAATGGTTTCCATGAATAGAAGTCATTTCAGATCCCAACACAAAGTATTTCACCAAACTGAATACAGTCCTGTTTTATAATTGTCTCTATTAACAAAGCTTTCGTTAAGATTTACGGAGAGGATCTTTAATATTTTCGCTTGTTCCCTATTTAAAAAAATATTGCTCAATGAGTTGCTATTAGGAATGGGGCACTCATTTCTTGAAATCCTATGTAAAATAAAAGCAACTGGCTTTGTGGGCAAAAGAAGATTCAATTCTCTTTCTTAGTGCAGGTAGGAAGAATCCTAAGAAAAATGGATCAGAACTAAAAATCAAAGTAAAAAAAAAAGTCACTTTGTGCTGCTGCTGAACCAGTAAGCTGCGGTACAACGACCACGCCCTGTCATTCTGGCTAGCTAGTACAGAGAGGGGGCTCCTTGTTGGTGGTGGGGAGAACAGGGTGTTATCTGAACCCAGACACAGAAAAGAAAGGTCTGGGAGAGCTCCTCAGGAGGCTTAGCTGGGCTCTTTGACCCACAGCTGCTCACGATGTGATGTAGTTCTCTGGGAGAAACTCCCACCCCTGACTTTTTCTTGGCCCTGGGGATTTGTTGTGTTCTGACTCTTTCTGTTGTCACTTGCCTTGGCATTTCCGGCTTTCTTTCTCTTTGGAACGCTCAGAAGTCTCCATTGTGCACAATGTCCTTGAGCAAAAGCTCACATCACCCTGCCTCACACCAGGCGGCCCTGTGCTCTCCATTCATGAATGCAGGTCACCTGGCAGAAGTGTGGTGGCTCAGCGGGGGGGGGGGGGGGTAGGAGGGGAGAAGGAAGCCTCACCACCCTGGCTCTGGCCCCCTGGAGAGCATTGTGGAAGGACTTTTCAGTTGAGAGAGTCTGTGAAAGGCCAGCAGGGGCTTCTAAGGACAGTGACCTTTGGGGCCTTTTCCATTTCTGATTTCCAGATGCTGACCCACCAGAGTGGGGCCCACAAACGAGGGCAGAAGAGGAGCAGATGGAATAGAGAATGCCTCGGAGAGGGTGGTGAAAGCCGCCTGTAAGTCTTTCAGAAAACATAAATGAGGAAGAGATGATACTCCAGGACACTGGCTGGGGTTTCACGGAGGAACAGGAATCCACTGTTAATACACAAAAGGAATCCCGCTGTAGCAGATAACCCGGGATGGAAAGCCTGGAGACCTGCTTTGGAATTCCTGCTCTTCCCAACATCTGTGTCACCCCAGGCCAGAGAACTTCTCTTTTCTCTTAGGTCAAAGAGTGATAAGATCCAGTTTGTACCTATTAGTTTCAGGGCTACCTGAGAGGATCAGCCGGGATGGGGAAAGTGCCTGTGTTTCCGAAGTTCCCCAGGCTGGAGTCTACCGCCCAACCCTCTAGTTTAACAGAGCAGGTGACCAAGTCTGGAGAAGTTACTAAACACGTGAGACTGCGCAGTTGTGCCCTAAGGCCATTGGGAAGGTGACATCATGTATACCAGGGATGCTTAGACTGATCCTAGGTAACACCAGGAAAAAACTTTAGGGGTAAAAGTTTGGTGCCCAGGACATAGCCTCAATGTTCCAGTAGAGTTTCATCTCATATCTGATTTTATTTTGTGATAATAAAAACTATCTACAATCACTATGTGAAACTTGGCAAGTACAAGTATCTCAAAAGAGGAGAGGTCAAAGGTCAAAGTTTTCACAGTTCCACTGTGTGGGTAGATCTGCTGTTGAAATTATGCCATCCAGTTGCCTAGCCTTCCGCTATGCATGTGCGCATTTGAACGTATTTGCGACAGTGGCCCTTTCCTCACTGAAGTTTGTGGCTCATGCTAGCCCTGAAATGTCTAAAGCAGTATTTACAATTGCATAACTGTCCATCATATGGTTGTATAACAGGCCTCTGACCATTGCTATAGCTTTGGTCTGCAGTGCTCTCCCTAAAAACTCATGGGTTAACGGCTCAGTCCACGGTTTGTGCTGCTCTGAAGGAATGGAAATGGGTGGCGGTGGTGATGGCACACACCTTTAGTCCCAGCACTCAGAAGGCAGAGGCAGGCGGATCCCTGAGTTTGAGGCCAGCCTGATCTACAGAGTGTGTTTCAGGACAGCAAGGGTTACACAGAGAAACCCTGTTTTGAAATATCAAAATAAATAAATAAATAAATAAAAAGAAAAGGAAAAAAAAGAAAAAATGAGGAGCAAAACCTTTAAGAGCTTGACCCTATGGAAGGGACTTAAATCATTGAAAGTGCACCCCTTCCCCTTTTGTTTAGATTAAAAATAATTGTGTAAGCATGTATGTCATGTGCGTTTACGTGCACCATGTGCACTCAGATTCCCAAGGAGGCCAGAGGACACTGGGTTCCCTAGAACTGGAGATACAAGTGATTGTGAGCTGCCCGCCATGGGTGTTGGGAATTGAATCCAGGTCCTCTGCAAGAGCCCCTTGACAGTATACCCTGGAAGGGAGATGGAATGCTGCCCCTTTCCTGTCTTTTGCCACGCTCCACTATGCAACCCTTCTGTGGTGTGCTGCCTCCACACAGACCCAGCAGAAGCTGTCAACCACCATGGATTGAAAGTTCCAAGCCATGGCCTGGTGGGGGTGGCGCACACCTTTAATCCCAGCACTCAGGAAGCAGTGGCAGAGGGCAGGCAGATCTCTATGAGTTCAAGGCCAGCCTAGTCTATATGGTGATTTCCAGGATTGCCAGAACTACAGGTTAAAAAAAAAAACCAAACAACAAAACAACAACAACAAAAAAAAAACTAAAGAAAATTACAAACCATGAGCCAAACCAATCCCTTCCTTCCTCTTTTTTCTTTAATTCATTATTTTGTTACCATAATACAAAGCTGACTAACACGGAAATCAGGGTTCTTTCCTAATCGTTTACTATTATAAACCACAGCACTGAACATTCTATATGTAAGACATTGCTCAACTGGTCCCTCACTAAATCCCAGAACCTTCCATTAAGTTCAGGGAGTTGAACAGAAGAATGGGCACCAGCCCCAAATTTGCTGCAGACTGTACTAAATGCTTGAAGAGCTGGCCTTAGCTAAGTTAGAGCTTCCTATAGGAGTGTCATGGGCTCAAGTCACTTTTCAAATCTCTGTCCCTTCACTTTGCAGAGACTCATGAATACTGATTTGCTCCCAAATCAGTTTTTTCTTTTGGTTGTTTGATTAGTTTTTGGTTTTTCAAGGCAGGGCTTCTCTATCTAGCCTTAACTGTCCTGGAACTTGCTCTGTAGATCAGGCTGGCTTCGAACTCATAGAGATCCATCTTCCTCTGCCTCCTAAGTGCTGGGATTAAAGACATGTGCCACCACTGCCCAGCGCTCTCAATGTTTTGAAGGTTTATCATGCTAAACTATATGGTTGTGGGATAGTACATGGAGCTGAGGCTCAAAACCCTAGTGAAACATTACTTTAAAAATAAAGTATTTTATTTAAAGACATATATTTTGCATCAGGTCTTCCCCCCTCCCCCTTATTTATTATTCTCAGAGTGTCATTGTACATTTTGTGGTTCATGTGGATTTGTTTGAGAAAGGGCTTTACTAAGCAGCCCAGGCTGGCCTTCTGCTTCCTAAGTACGGGGGTCCAGGTGTGTACTGGTTCCATTATGTCTGGGCTTGTGGAAGCAGGAGCATGTGGCAGAGGCTCCTTGCCTTACGGTGGACAGGAAGCAAGGGAAAGAACTATGGAAATGAACCAAGGAGAGATATAGCCTTCGGGATATGTCCCCACAGATGTCCTATCCTTCCTTCCACTGAGTAAGCTCCACCTACTACTTTTCAGCACCTCCCTCCAGTGCCACCATTCTGAAGACTCCATCAAGGGAGTAACTCACTGATCAGGATGGAGCCCTCAGGATCTAGTCATCTGTGAGAATACACCACAGAGAACGCCTGAGGTGTGCTTTGCCAATCTCCGAGGTGCTTCCAAACCTGGTCCAGCTTGACAAGAGATTAACCATAACTACTTGTATCACATCTCTGGAAAGTCCCCACCTCCTACTCCACCTTATTCTGGACTTACATTTGACCATTCATGAGTGGCTGTAGTGATACTGTTTGTCTTCTGAGGAGATCACAGGAAGCCTTGCAACTATGGACCAAATCTCTCTTAAAAAAAAAAACAAAACAAAAAACAACCACTCTTGGAGCAAAGTCACAGCCGTAAAACAAGGTTGGCTCTTGTCCTGCATTGAGGACTCCTCAGCTGGTCACATGGAGAGGACTGCCTACCCAGGCACTTGCTCTTTTAGCCATTACAGTATAGCACTAAACATGTGTGGCAGGGGCCATTGTGGATGCTCGGTCCAATGGAATCTTCAGGGAATTCCTGTCCTGACCCCCATCTAACTGTAACCGAGCCAGAAGTAGGCGTAGCTGAATCCTACTGAATCCAGTAGCCAATGTCTACTGTAGAAGATGCCCACACATCACTGTGTAGAACAACTGTTTGGGATGGGTTGCCTTGCAATAGGTGATTGGAACAGCATGCTCTTCTTCCTAGTGTTTTATGTCTTTATTAGTTCTGTCATGTTTCAGGTTAGTTTAGTTACATAACAGACTGCCACAATAGGCACTGAGTGACCACCTTTTACGTAAAGACCGCTCTGCCTGAAGGATAAAGGACAAGCAGTACACTACCTATTCACTGTCAGAAAAACCTGGTCCCAGCAAGGATGCACGTAGAGCAGTAGCCCTGCGGTCCTCAAGGAGCAGCATCTTCACAGTGCACTGGCTGCCCCCCCCGCATGGGGGGGGGTGAGGTGATTCTTCCTACAGAACAGGGCATAAGTTGCTGAAATGTAGGTCAATATTAAATTACCTCTTAAACGATCTCTGCCACTCGCCTGTGGGCAAGGGAAGGGGACATTCCAACAGATGGAGTGCTTGGGCAAAGGGGCAGAAATTCCCACACCACTGCTTCACCAGAAGAAGAGGCTCCTGGCTGAAGTATGGTCTATGCTGCCCTTTTCTCTTCCTTCCCCGAGGTCTGGTAAGAGTTTCAAAGTAAGCCTTATCAACTTTTGATAAGGAGTTTCAAAGCGAGGACGAGCAGGCGGTGGGGCTGGTTCGCTTTCTCTTAAAATGTTGGCTAGTTTTCTTATCACTTGGCAAAGGCCTGAGAGAGCATCCTAAGGAGAAGATTTGTCTTGGCTCACAGGGTTGGAGCTGCAGTCACGGTTAGCTAGATCCTTGGTGCTCAGGAGCATCATGGCAGAAGAGCATGATCATTACCTCATGGCCGGGAATGAGGCAGAGTCATGAGAGGTAGGGGCCTGGCACAAGACATACCCTTTGAAGGCATGCCTTCAGCGATTTACCTCCTCCAACCAGGTGCCAAATGCTATCTCATTCAGCTGTGAGCCTGGATTATTTCGTTGGTGAGGTTAGTACTGTCATGATCTAGCCACTCAACTGAATCTAGCCTGCTCCACGGGACTACAGACTGGAGACCAAACCCTTTGACACACGAGCCGTTTGAGGGTTATCTTGTTGTGGTCCGAGGCTCCAAATCAACCCAAGCAGACACAAGAGGTGACCATAAGGCAGGATTTAATGCAGGGTAGGACAAAAGAAGGGGGAGAGGAGAAGAATTTGTCCCTTCTGCTGTTAGGAACAGCTATGATGTTTCTGGAGAATTAAAGATGCACAATTACTAACTATTTCTATGGTTTAAGGAGGAGGTGGGTGGGTCAGCTACTGGAAGGTTCCCAGCTCCCCTAGGGCTTGGAAACCTGAACTTTGTTTCACTCTACAGGTAAAATGGAGTCCAAAGTTAAAATGGCACCACTGAGGACAAGGTGCTTTTTCCCTGATCCCAACCATCTTAGTTAGGGCTTCTATTGCTGTGGATAAAGATCACAGCCAAAAACAAACCAGGAAGGAAAGGGTCTCTTCCATATTCAAGTGTAGTCCATTATCCAGGAAAGTCAGGGCAAGACCTAGAGGCAGGAGCTGATGCAGAAGCCATGGAGGAGTGCTGCTTACTGACTTGCTCAGCCTGTTTTCCTATAGAACCCAGGACCACCTACCCAGGGGTGGCACCACACACAGTGTTCTGGGTCCCACATCAATCATTAATTAATAATTAGTTAATTAATGCCTTGCAGACTTACATACAGGCAACTCTTAACAGAAGCATCTTCTCAATTCTGTGTCCCTCTTCCCAAAGGACTCTAGCTGTGTCAAGTTGACACAAAGCTAGATAGGACATGGAGATAGTTCATATATCAACCATGCTCCTCAGTGAACTTTGCAACTCATTGGGGTTATCTGAGGAGCATCTACAGAATATCAGTGGGTGGCAGTCCATGCCAATTGGTACTAACCCATACTTGACTGCATCGTCAACTAATGCTGAACACAAGCATATTCTAGCAGCTGTGCCCATCTGTGTCCATGCAACATGAACACACTGTATGTACCAAAAGTCATGCGAATACCCAAAAGTGCCTCATCTGTGTTAAAACTGCAAGTAATTCACACGCATAGCAACAGAGTAGTTCGGTCCTGTGTGTGTGCTCAGTATCAGTTCATTCAAGACGCTAGAACAAAATATATCATCTGAGGAATTTATAAACAGCAGAATATTTTGTTCATGGTTCCCAAGGGGAGAAAATCTGAAATCAAAGCGCCATTCGACCTGGCATCTGGTCTCCTAGAGGGTACCTTCTTCCTGTGCCCTCATTGGCAGGAGGGACAAACACTCTCCCTCCAGAGTCTTCTAAGAGTAGGGATCCCATTGCTGACAGCAAGGTCCTTCTATCCTAAGCACTTCCCAGAGGACCCATCTCTTCATGGCTCCTTCAATCCCAGCTCTCACTAGAGAGACAGCGGTAGGCAGATCTTTGTAAGTTCAAGGCCAGTCTGGTCTACATAGTAAGTTCCAGGACAACCACAGGTAAACACTGAGACACTGTTTCAAGAAAAAAAAAATTTAAAGTACGTTTTACTTATCTACTCTCACTTGCATGCACTCGTGTACACACTTTTTGGGGCAAAGTGGGGATATCACTAAAGGCCTTGTCTTAGCATGATTGGTCCTCAGGATGGCTAAATAAAGTGACCACATGTTCAAATAACTGCCCCAGATTTTGGTTCTCTGGACAACAACCTTTTCTTTTCCTAATGGCCTCATCAGAAATCTGGGCAGTTCTTCATTTCCAGTGTGAGTGTCAGCTCTACCACCAGCTAGGGGGTTAGGCTTGGTAAGCGGTTCTCTTTATAGGACGGACTCTGGGTGAAAACATCGGAGGCTCCTGGGTCAGCTGTGAGGAAGGGTGTAGTGGCCTTTCAACTGTATTTTAATGGATAAAGCCTGCCGGAAGATCTGAGAGTAAAACAGTCCCACTGGTCAGCCTTATAAATCAGGTTATGGTAACACACACTTTTAATCCCAGTACTCACAGTGACACACAACTTTAATCCCAGTAGTTACGCTAGTTGCCATAGAAACCGGGTGGTGCATGTCTTTAATCATGGTGGTGCTCACCTTTAATCCCAGACCTAGAGAGGATTATAAAACGGGAGGGAACAGCTCTCAATGCAATCTCCTTCCGAGATTCCAGGAGGCAGGATCGCCATTTCAAACTGAGGTCGAGGTAAGAGTCAGGGGCTGGCTGTTTTGCTTTTCAGATTTTCAGGTTGAACCCTAATTCCTGACCCTGAGTTTTTATTAATCGTGCTTCAGAAGGGAGAGCAGTGATTCCCCGCTCTGGCTCCACCAGTTAGACTAGACTTCCCCCTGTCTTCACTGAGGACTCTGCTGCAGAAGCAGCTGGAAAACTGAAGTGGAGTTCCCCTGGTGCTGAGATCCTGACGGTCTCCCATTCCTCAGCTGGGCAACAAGGTGCCGAGTGAACTCCAACTGAGGATCCCCACCCCTCCAAAGCCACCTTCTTCTGTCATCTCACCCTGTGACGTTCTCTTCAGGAGCAAGTAGGACTTCCAGTTTCCCTGAGGCTTTCTGAGGCCAGGAACTTCCCCCCGGAAGGGGCTGGCTGCTTTTACCTCCACATGGAAGCAATCCGAACTAGCGTGGAGCCACTGTGAAAGGTTACAGGGCTGCTGCTGGTGCCGGGGCCCAGGTGAAAGGGTGGCTCTTCATAAAAGGAGCAGGGCGAGGCCTTAGCAGGGCGTTCAAAAGTGTCTCCAGGCTGAGGAAGTCAGAAACATTTTGTGCAGCTTTCAATAAGTGGTGTTCTTTTACCTCCAAGAAGCAAAATGAAGGGGCTGGAGAAATGGCTCAGCCATTAAGAGCTCCGAGTGCTCTTCCAGAGGACCAGAGGTCCCAGCACCCACATGGCAGCTCACAGCTGTCTCTAACTCCAGGATCCAGCACCCTCACAGAGGCATACATGCAGGCAAAACGCCAATAAAATAAAAATAAATAAGTTAAGAAAAAGAAAGAAAGCAGCGAAATTAAGGTGTGACTTCTGTGAAAATAAAGCCACCTGTTACAGACCCACCTGTGGAAGGACTTTTCTAGGGAATTTTGTTAAACTCTCTGGATTTGAGAATATGGAAACGGAGGCCGAGCGAGAAGTGGCTGCCTCAGGTCCCAGAGCTACTTAGAGGTAGAAAGTATGTGTGGTAGAAAAAGAGCTGTCTCTGGGGTCAGATGAGCCTAGAACAGGCCAAGTGTGCTCTCCATCCTTGGTAAATCTGTCTGCCTCTCCTTTCCTCAGCTGTGAAGGGATCATAGCACATAGCAAAGCTATTGTGAGCGTTAAGGGAACATGCCTACCGAATGCCCAACACACACTAGTCCTAAGAGCCAGGGGGCGTCAGTAGAGTCATGGAAATCTGTCCCTCTCAATAGCAGGTAGAAAGCCACAATAAGGGGCTTTGCTGAGCACTGTCCCTGAGCGTTTGACAGTCAAGCTGTTAGCTTTCTCTGGGACTGTGTTAATGGCCCAGGAGGACCCTTCTTCTTGTCCTTCATGATTTTTGTCCTAACTGGGCAGAGGCTTCTGAATACTTCAGAAAAAGTAACCAGTGAACAAGGGAAGCCTCCATCACCCTCAGAGGACTGGGACCAGTGACCAGACCACAGGTTTGCATCTAATCACTCATTCATTTAACAGATAGTTAAGCACCTACGCTTGCCAGACACTAGGCTGGGTGATGGGGATCTGGGAGTGAAGAAGGCCCTCACAGAGCTGATGCTCTAGATAACTCTGCAATTTCAGGGAAAGTGTGGCTGAAATCCAGCCTCACAGCCTTCTGTTCAGGAAGCTCTCCCATTGTGGCACGTCCTCTCCCTTCCCTCCAGCTCTCTTTTCCCACCCCATCCCAACTGTCATGGTCCTTTTTCTCTAAACCATGCCTGTTTAATTGGGGGAGTTAAACCCAAATGGCACTTGTGTTTAGAGATGAGGAATCTGATATTTTCTTTTCTTCTTCTTTTTTTTTCTTTTTTGGTTTTTTTCAAGACAGAGTTTCTCTGTGCAGCCTGTCCTGAAACTCGTTCTGTAGACCAGGCTGACCTCGAACTCACAGAGAACTCAGGAAGCCAGGAATAGAGACATGTGCCACCACCACTTGACAGAAATCCGGTATTTTCAATGATGAAGAAATCATAAACCCCTTCTCTAAATTATGCCACCTCCGTGATTAAGCTGTGGGTATGAGCGCATATATGCATATATACACGTGTGCTTGCGTGTGAGTGTGCACGTGTGTGTGTGTGTGTGTGTGTGTGTGTGTGTGTGTGTGTGTTATAGCTGCTGGATTTCTTTCTAAGCATGGTTGGCCTGCCCTGGGAAGGACTTCTCAGCCCTTCACCAGGGCACAGGTTTTGGGGAGTGTCTTTTTAGCAAACAGCACCTCAACCTCTTTTATCAGTTGACTTCAGCTGTGAAAAGAAAGAAAGGAACAGTAGGTTTGCTTAGTGCAAGCCCTTTTCTGAAGCCAACAGGAGAACAGGATGGGAAACAAGAGGAGGCCGCACTGGGTTCAATGGTTAACCAGCGAGATTAATAAATGGCAGAAGGAGGAAACCGGGAGTAAAGAGGCAAGAAGAAATGCCTCCCTGTGGTTCAAAAGCCAAGGAGAGTTTACCTAGATCTGGATGATCTGTGGTTAAAAGGTCCTGGGGCAGGTTGTGGCGGGGGTGGGCAGCTCTCATCATCAGATCCCAGGCTAAACCAGTGCCTCTTCTGGCGTCACCTGGCTTCTCTCAGAAGCTAGGCAGCCTGACACAGAACTGGGGCAGACTGTCCCTGCCACTAGGGCCTCAGGTTGTACCTCATCCCACGGGCTTCTCCCAGTGAACCGGCTCCTTGTCTCCCAGCACAGGTGAGATGTGAGCTTTGGGCCAGATGAGAACCTCTGGTGGATATAAATCAGGAAGAAACTATTTTATTCTCTGCCCTTGAAGACTCACTTTAAGAGTTTGGCAAAGAGTCTCTTCTCCCTTTGCTTCTGTTTCCCTGCTGTGGTGGCTGCCCAACTTTTTGCCTTTAAGGATCAGATATTAAATATTTGCAGCTGTAGGCCATATAGCTGGTGTCCATCTCAGCTACCCAACTTTGCCACTGACATGTTTTTAAAAGCAGCCAGAGGCCGGTGTGTAAAGAATAGATGAGGGCCTGAGCCAATAAAACTTTATTCACAAAACAGGTAGAGAACAGGGTTGCCAAAACACTGTAGTTTGCATCTCCAAGATCAAATGACCCTGGATTACCTTACAGAGAGAAAACAGATGTGGCATGCTCCCAGCCACCAGAGCATGCTAACGGTGGGCTGGAACTGCAGACTGAGTGGCCTGCCTTGGGTTTACTGTGGGTCCCAATTCTTCCAGAGGTCGAACACAGCTGGTTTTGCCTTGAGGGGCTGATCCTAGAAGTCTGTCTCCCACTGGGACTTGGGGTAGGACCAAGCTCTCTCAGACTGTCTCAAAGGGACTTTCTGAAGCGTTGAGGGCCCAGACCATGATGAGCGAAAGACACTACGAGAGAAAGGGGGAGGTGGTAGAGAGGATCTCAGGCCTCCTTCTGAACCCGAGGAAAGGGTGCCTAAGAGGAGGGAGCTTCCTACATATTCCACATCGAATGTCCATGCTTACTGGCCTTTGTGTCACACAGCTGTGCCTGGGGAGGAGGGAACACGCTCAGCCTATGCTTTTCCTGTGTCAGAATATTTTGCCCCACGGCTTCTTCACAGAGGAACTCTCAAGCATGTTCTTCTGTGGCTAACGTGATACGGCTGATCCAACATGCTTCTGTTTATTGTCTTGCTTCTGTGATATGCTTCCCTTCAGGTCACCTTATGTAAGTTTATATGGGACTTTCTGTTCCTTGGCTGAAGTTCCCAGGGAGCTTTTATGATGAGAATCCATTTTCTTCTTTGTCCTCAGCTTCTGCCCTTCCAGAAGGGAGAGGCTAAGGCTAAGGTCCAACTGGGTGAGGTAACACCTCTTTAACTGAGCGTCTACAAGGCCCCGAGGCCCAGGCCAGTGTGACCCTTCTTTCCACACACTATCCTCCCTCTGTGTGTGTGGCCCTCTCCTTGGCCACAGGATCTGGAGCAAAAGCTCTTCTTGACCACAGCTGTGCCACGGTCACTTCTAAATGTGACACAATACACAGATGGTGGCATTCACTGCCCTGTTTGTGGTGGCAAGGCTTTGTAGCAAGAAACTGTGAGAGAAAGGAAGCTTGGGAATTGCTTTGCCACGGCCTGACTTTCTTGCCAAGTGAGGAAATGAGATGTCGGCCGCCTTCACTACGAGTGTAGACTGGAGAGTTAAGCTGGTTCTAGGAGCCCTCTGCAGAGGCTCCAGTCAAAGTATAAGGAGCTAAAGGCGAGGCCACATTTAATAACCATGAGGCCAGCTCAACGTGACCATCAGGCCAGTCGGGGGCTGCTGAGAAGGGCCATGGGGTCCAGCGTGCAGATCCATCACCCACCTTTACACAGAGCCGTCAAGGCTTGTGTCCTGAGTGGCTGCTTCCCTCCCTTGGTTCTCGTTTCTCCCAGGACCCAGCTCCTACTCCTAACAATCGCAGCAGTCGTCATTCTGCCCTGACTGTGGTCCAGATCCTTCCTGGGCTTCCTCGGCAAAGCCTGGGCTTCCATTGCTTCTTTCTCTTGGGATTCTAAGGCTCTTGCCAGCCTCTTCCTCAGATTTCATTACATGTGTCCCAAATAGGCAAGGGTACTCTTCTTTTTATAACCAAACACCTTTACCTGCAGGGACTAACCCAAAGGGCACTCAAAGGAATGAAATTTGGCAGATGGATGTGTTCCACTTTGCAGAATTTGGAAAATTAAAATATGTACATCACACCATTGACACTTATTCGGGCTTCCAATGGGCAACTGCTTTA
>JAQHUG010000063.1:6394001-6433489 GCA_028555095.1 Dicrostonyx torquatus
TGTCCAAAAGAAAAGCAATGGACTTACCCACTACCTGCAGCGCTATCCTAGGCTCAGAGAAGGCTATGGGAGTCACCAAGTCTGGGCTGCATCAATCCTCCAAAAGGCCAAGAAGTTTGAAGGCTGGCACAGTCTCACTTGCCAAAGTTGGTGAGGCTGGACCTCTGTGGCATGGCATAGAGGATGAACCTGCACTGGGGCATTGTGATTTCCAGTGTCCAGGTTGCTGGCAGATAGGGCATGGCCTCGTAGGAGGTTTAGTGCAATATTGTGCCATATGGCCATTTAGGCCACACTTGAAACAGCTTGCCAGCAAGGTTGACTTAGGCTGGGCTCTATCAGGGTAGAGCCTTGTGGCTGGCTTCCCTTGTTCCCCTTCCTGTGACCTTAGGGCAGCCGCTAAGGCCCTGTAGCCTTGTCTGTCAGGAAGACTCAGCTGCTTCTTCTTGGGCATTAAAAACTTTAAAGTCCACTTCCACCAATTCCTATATAAGGGTTTGGGGACCCTCCTCAGCCTTTCTTAACTTTATTCTAATATCTGGTGCTGAATGAGAAAGAAAATGGGTAGCCAGGACTGTGGCTCCCGCTGGGGAGGCTGGATCTAGCCTGATATATTAGACCATGGTGTCTTGAAACCGATTTTAAAAAATGGCTGGATTTTCATCTGCTAGCTGTGTAACTTCTCTTGAAGTCTGTCAAAATTAACTACGTTTTCTGAGATCATTTCTACACCCTGAAGGAGGCAACGAACCATGATGTCCCACCTCTGTAGGCCGCGTTGGCCAGATTGGTAGTTCCAGTGTGGTTCTGTGGCGGGCACAGCCACTTCCCCCACAGGGACCGTACTGTTTACCAATGAGTCTGGTCTGCATATTGTCTGGCTGCTGCCTGAATTCTACTTCACTCCTCAGGAGTGAGAGTAGAAGCTTGGATGACATAGAAATCATGCCAGGTTAGATCGTAGGCCTGGGACAGATAACCAAACTCTTTAATATAAGCAGAAGGATTAGCAGAAAAGGAACCCAGCTGCTTTTCTATCTGAGAGAGATCTGGAAGGGAAAAGGGAACATGGACTTTAATAATGCCACAGGCTCTGGACACTTCCCATAGAGGGCAGAGAAGGGCAGAGTTATGGTGGGATCTGGTATGGGAGGAGACCAGGGAGGATTGGGAGGGGTTAGCCCAATATGGAGAGGGGGTCCAGAAGATATCTATTCCCTTCTTCAGTGGTTGGGCAGAGGACTATGACTACCAAGGATCCCAGGCTGGCAGTTCAGGAAGGGGCCTTGTCACTTGGCTCCAGCAGCTTCCCACATACTTGACTGACTGACTGCACATAGGTGATTGCAGGGCCCAAGGGCGCAGTGTAGACGGAGCTCATAGCACACTCTTAGTGACCCTGCCCTGCCAGGTGTTGATGTATGAAGTGGCTTTGCCATCTTTTTGTTTGTTTGTTTGTTTTTTGAGATAGGGTTTCTCTGTGTAGCTTTGGAGCCTGTATGGAACTTGCTTTGTAGACCAGACTGTCCTCAAACTCACAGAGATCCATTTGCCTCTGCCTCCCAAGTGCAGAGGATTAAAGGCGTGCACCACCACCGCCTAGCTCTCCATCTCTTTCTTAACACTCTTGGTGTCTCTAGAGTCCAGAGTAAAGACCTGAAGCTTTGTGGGGACTCAGGAGGGAGCGTGTCCTCCTAGTGTGAGGTCTCTCAAAATGAAATCAGATGTGATTGGCTAGTTACAGGTTATGACTTAATCAGTGACTCTGTTGAAAGTTGAAAGCAGGTGGGGGTAGGATGGGCAACGGCCAGAGAGTGGAAAGAACTGTAAATAATCCTAGGAGAATGTGGTCTTGCTGACCTGGGGGATTTATAGCTTGTCTCCATAATGTACCCTTTCATCTGGACGGCTGGATTCCAAAACTCCAGTCTAGACAGGAATTGATGCTGCCACCTTTCCACTTACCCCTTTTTCTGTTTCTCCACGCTGGGGACTCCTGTGTGGTGTCAGAAGTGGCCTCTGCTTCCGGGGTACTTTGGTGGGGACTCAGTCACATCTTCCAGGCAAGGAGACTGTGTGGGGGCCTGTAGTGGAGACACAGTGCTCCTCTGGCGATGATGTGGTCTTTGTCTCCATCACCCCAGGAGGAAGACAAGTCCAGTCATGCCTGCCACCCAGCAGTCAAACAGACTCTCTTCTTGGTTCTTTTCATGAGCTCCCTGAGCTGGTTTCGGTGGCTTTCATCAGACCTGAAACTCTCCCCTCCCCAGTACCTCCCAAGGCTGCAGGCAGGCCCGGGCTGACAGACCAGGCTGGGAGTCTGGGCAATAATAAATAAGGTTCTTGGGGGGGACTATGGGAGCCCACTGCTCTGCCCAGGCAGGCCCTCCCTCTGGGTGGCCAGAAGAGCCAGGACTCAGTATCGATTACCTCACTGGGGAAGTCTGAGAGCTTTGCCACTATGGAGGCCTCTCTTCTACTCCTGCTGTTTTAGGTCCAGCAAACACCCTGGCCTGGAAGAGGGGCAGGAGGAGGGGCCAGGAGCTGGGAGCTTTCACGGTGTGGCAGCTGAGAAGAGGATTGATAGAGCTGTGGGTCTGCAAGTTAGAAAATAGATTATTTAGAAAACAAGCGCTACAGACTCCAGACAGCTGCGGAAAGCCCTGGACTCAGAGACCTTCCTCCTTTCCTTCTTTCCTTCCTCCCTCCCTCCTCTGTCCCCTTTCTTTTCTCCTTTCTTTGTGAAAGACTGAACACTAGACCTCCAGCCCCTAACGATGTTCTTTGTACTCCGTGTTCTATGCCCATGTTCTCTATGGCCCAGGGGCTGGGGAGAGAGGAGACGCCACAGGACACAGAGCAGAGGGCAAAGCCATCCCTGCTGCAGACTAGCTGGGTGTCCTTGGGCAAACTAGAGAGCATCTCAGAACCTCAGCTTCTCCATTTACCCAATGAAACTATTTCTTCTCTCCAGGGGTGCTGTTAAAGTTAAACCATGACTCCCCGTGCATCTTACACCGGCAGGCAATAAACTGTCGCGATTACTATCCCTCATGAAACACTGCTTGTCTGTACCCTCTTAAAGTTTACTCTCAGCAAACAGATGTCCATGCGCACACTCAGTTAGCTTTCACCTTCCCTATAGCCAGGAAGGGGTGGGGACCAGTGTGTGCATGCATGGAGAAAAGATGCTGGTTTGGCATAGCAAGCGTATGCTCCCTGTCGGACAATTATGCATGCTAGTACAAGAGATGTATGCAAACACCCAGACAGAAAGAGCTAGCCCCAAGGGACACAAGAGATGGGTTACATTCTCTTCCTTCTTTTTTCTTTTCTGTTTTATTGTTTTTCAAGACAAGGTTCCTCTGTGTAGCCTTGACTGTCCCAGAACTTGCTCTAGACCAGGATGGCCTTGAACTCACAGAGATCTGAGTTCTGCCAGCCTCTGCCTTCCAAGTGCTGGGATGAAAGGTGTGTGCCACTACTGCCCAGTCACATTCTCTTCCTTTTAAAAACGTTAGACAAGCCTGGTGATCTATCTGCATGGGATCACACAGCTAGTGTACTTTGGAGCCAACATCTCCTAAAGGCATCAGAACAACCCTGAGGAACAGCTGGAAACTCGTACCTTCAGGGCTATTTGGGAGCATCCTCCTAAAAGGTATCAGTGAGCCCTCTCAAAGAGGAAGGGCTGAATTCTCCCATTAAGGAAATGCATTTCTCTGGGAGTACTCTACTGATTGCCAAGTTCAAATCCCCACTGAGCAGATTCCTATGAAAGTTAAGTCACAGAAAAGACCAGCTGCCACCCTCAAAAACTTATGTTGCCCTAAGGCATACCTAGAACTCTTCCTTACTGCCCTACTCAGCTCCTGTGAGATGCAAGCTGGCCACTTTGACAGCGGGGTCAGACCCAGGCACCATGTAGGTTTGTTTGAGGCAGGACACAGGCTCAAGGTTTTTGGTTTCTTTTTCTGCTTCAGGCTTCCTGCGGTTGTTAAGGTGACATAGCCAGTCCCGTTTCCTCTGGATGAGGGCACCTCATAAAGACACTGTGAGATGTGGGTTTGCTTTCCTTGATGGGGTTTGGTGTGCTCGCAGGTATCTTTTCTAAATAGAGGTAGGGAAGTTTCAGTCCCTGCTCCTAGGAGAGCGGGGACCTGCTTTGAAGAGGGAGTTGGAACACGAACAGTCAGGTTTTGTAGGCATTATGGTTTATTTCCTTGTGGTACCACAGCTTCCTCTGGAAAAATCCAACCAACACATCCGCTCCGAGTCCCAGGGAGCTCCCCAGTGTTGACCCTCTGTCTGATTCCTGTGTGGTCAGAAGAGTGATGCTTTTTAGTGCCCACACTTATTTCCATGGTAAAATAATTCCACGCTCAGCTAATTCCCACTTACACACAAGTGTGCACCTGTTAAAATAGGTCATTTTTCACAGTTAATCTCCTGGATTCCGTAGCTATGTGTGGGAACCCCAGACAAATGCAGCCTGAATGTTACAAAGGGCATCCTTCTCTGATGAATGACCCTAGTGGGCCCAGGCTTCTCCGTCCCCTGCCTGAACTGATGTGAGAAACAAGGCACCTCACTTTCTACTGGGAGAATAGACCATAGCTTCATCTTAGCATTGAAGGCTGTGTGAGCTAATAGGGCCTTTTGTCTCATGTTTGAATTAGGCTCCTGTAGATGCTCTCCTGAGCTCAAACAACTTTCCCCAGTGAAGCGGACAAAATGAAGGAAGGAAGAAGAGGGGGGGATGGGCAGGAAGAAGGGGGGGATGGGCAGAGGAGAGAAGGGAAGGATGGAGGAAGGAAGAAAAGGCAGGTTGTCAGAGACAAACGCTCCAGCACGTGACGTTTTGTTCCCCTGGCTGCAGTGAATCAATCATTACTCGGCCACAAAGGTTAAGGGCAAAAAGTAAGTACACAGAAGAGTACTTTTGATTCTGAAACCTTGGCAATGAGTCTCCCTTCCTTTTTCAGAGCGCTGTGCTTCTGGGAACCTAAGGACCCAAATCAACTTTCTGGGCATCGCTTCAAACGCGTAAGCGATTATTACAAACCTGGGACCTGGGTTCCAGAGAGACAGGGCAAAGGTCACCAAGGTAAGTGATAGAGTCTTGGTTTGTTTTTCTTCTCAACTTGACACAAACTAGAGTTTATCTGGGAAAAGGAATCTCTGTTGGACAAATGTCTCCACCAGACTGGCTCGTAGGAGAGCTTGAAGGGCATTTTCTCAATGATTGAAGTGGGAGCGCCGAGCCTACGGTGGGTGGGGTCACCTCAGAGCACCTGCTTTTTAGGGTTGTATAAGAAAGCAGGCTGAGCAAGTCAGTAAGAGCATATACCTCCATGGCCTTTGTGTCAGTTCCTGTCTCCAGGTTCCTGCCTTGATATCCTGCCCTAACTTTCTTTCATGATAGGCTAAAGCTAAAAGCTGAAATAAACCCTCCTGTACCCCCGACAAGTGGCTTTCGGTCACGGCATTTTATCACAGCAGGACACAGCCAAATCAGGGTGATGACAGTCTGGGAAGCTTGGCTTGTGGACAGGGACAGTCTGTCACATGCCCCTGTTCTCAGGGTTTATGAGGCCTGCTCAGATTGCTTCTGCTTGGATTGGTAGCTCATCTTAAAGAGAACCGAGGTGGGTCTGGGTCCGAGGCATAGGCAGCTGCCTCATGTGGGCCACAGATCTCCTGGGGAAGGCTCCATTTTCAGGAAGGCGGATGCCTTGAACATAGTCATTAACACACATGGGAACAAGCTGGCTCCTGTGCTGGGGAGACAGTGGAAGTTCGTTTCTAGGGCAGAAGGTAGCCCAGTGCCATAGAGACATAGATGCCTTAACTGGCAGGCCCCTCCCACCGAGCTTCTACCACCTGCAGAATGGTCCCTGGGGCAGTGATGGCTGGGGCCTTAAAGGATGTTCTCTGAGGGCATAACCTACTCTCTTCATCCAGTTCCCCTTCGCTCAAGCGGCCTTAGTATCCACCATCCCAGAGGACTTCAGAGTGTGTTTGGAAAAAAAAAAACCCTGGTCCTTCCTGCTGAGACCACAGCTGAGCAAGCTGCTAGCCAGGGTCTATTTGCCAAGAGCATGGCCGACTAAATGGAAACAAAACCCTACAAAGTGGATTCAGTGTGAGGCCTCATCTCAGGAGGCTGAAGATGTCCAGCGTCTGAATCCCTGGGACCGGGGAACAGTTTACAGAGGACAGACATGGCAACCACGAGGCGGTTGCTGAGGGAACCCACAACCATGACGTGGGCAAGATGAGTAGGAGTCGAGGACCTTTGACCTGGGAAGAAAAGACGTGGGGAGCAGGATGGTTGATGTCACATACCTGAGGACTGTCATGGCGAGGATCTGTGTTTGCTCTCTGTGACTCAGAGGCTAGACCATGGACTGGGTGCCGGAGAGGGGTCCTGAGGCGGGTGGCCATGCGAAGTTCACACTTCTCCTGTTATTTTGTACAATTAGTAGACACTAATAAAAAAAATTTTAAATTGCAAATAAAACCTAAAAACAAAACAAAACAAAAAAATGCTGAGTGTTTTCCTCTTGTCAGAGTGTCCTAAAGGTAGGTCAGGACAAGCACGTTGAGGTGGTGAGTTCCTGCCCCTGGAGGAAATTAAGATGGGCACAGGAAGCCACCAGACAAACTGGCTGTGGAGAGGAGCCAGCATGCGAGCTGGGGGTTTGAGCCTCCAGGCCGCACTCTGCCCAGAGTCCTGGATTCTCTCCTCCTGCTGCTGCCATTTAATGAACTGGGTGTTTAAGACACCCATACCTGGCGGCCTAGTTGTGAAGGAGCAGGGCCTGCACCACAGTGGGCAGATTAATACCAGACTGCTCCTGGGGGCTCTGGAATGAGAGGCAAGTTACAGAAACAGATCCTTTTGTGAGCCTGAAAGCTGACTGAGGTGGAAGGTGGCTCCTCTGACCCCAGGAGCACCAACCCCTCCTGAGCAGGAAGTGCCCCCCACCCTCAGCTAAAGAGCAAGGCAAAGGTGGAGCAGAGTTCTTTACTCCCTTGGCCCCTCCTGCCATCCCCTCATGGATTGTGGGGCCTCCTCGGAGCAGTGAAGGTCTCAAGCACAGCTTTTTGGGGTTGCCCCAGGTAGTGGGTTGATTCCAGCACAATGGTCTCCGAGGTTGGAATCGGGATCCTGCCCATTCTCTCACTCCCTCTTGCTTGCCCCCTCTTCCACATACTCTTTAATGGTAGAATTGGGAATGGCAGTTTTAGCAATAAGTGGCTCATTCAGTGGGCAGGCTCCATCTCCTGCCATGGGTAGAAATTTCAATTCTGAGATGAAGAACTCGGCACTGAGAAGCTGAGAGAAAGGCAGCAGCTGAGGATGTCTGTAAGGACTTGCGGGTAGAACAATGTCCCAATGTTAAGGGACAACAGGACGCAGGGCTGGCTCAGTTTGGGGGACAGTTACAGAAGACTCCCCAGAAGTCCTACTAGAAGAAAGTTTAATCACACTGTTCTGTTGTTTGTTTTGTTTTCAACCTGGTCTTGGCTATAGATCCCAGGTCTTCATTGGCCTTGCAACCCTCTTGCCTCAGCCTCCTCAATGCTGGGATTATAGATATGCACCACTGCCTGACTTTTAAAAGAAGAAAAAGACAGGCTAGAGGGAGAGAATGTGGCCATCAATGCAGGAGGTGTGAGAGTTCGGCCAAGAACAGCCAGTGAGAAGGGACAGGCAGTGTTACGGCAAGGGCTCGACTCTAGTGGTCTGCAGATGAGGATACCTGGAGTGTGGAGAAAGGAGCTGAAGCATCAGTCCAGACCTAGCCAGGACCTAGCATCATCTGAGATGCTAATGGGTTCCTCAAGGTCATGGGAAACAGAGGAGTGACATGGGTTGGTTATAGAGATGGTTGTGCCTTTCTCAAAGATAAAATATACAAAGGGGCTAGTGTCAAAAAGGGTAGTCAGAATCCTCAGGTACAGTTTTGTTGAGACACAGGACACCTAAGCTAGCATAGGTGTAATAGGATGTAAACCAGTGGACTAAGGGAAAACGTTTTCTTCAGGCTTTAGAACTGACAACACTGTCCAACAAACGGAAACTTCAGAGTAAATGATGCAAGAGAACATGGACCAAAGACTGGAATAGGCACTTTATAGACAAGCCCAGGAGGAAATAAAGCAACAACATTCATTGTCATGGAAATGCAAAGTAAAACTGCAGCAATTACCCCACACTCCAAGAATGGTCAGCATCACAGTAGCTGACCATGCCAAAGTGGTGGTGGAGACTGGAGAAACCACAGCCCAATCACTGCCCGCCAGAGAGGTTTTGGAAAATGGTGGTTCTCAACATGTGGTTTGAGACCCCTTTGGTGATCAAATGACCCTTCCCCTTTTACAGGGGTCACCTAAAGTCATTAGAAAACACAGATATTTATATTATGATTCATAACAGTAGCAAAATTACAGTTATGAAGCAGCAGCAAAAATAGCTTTATGGTTGGAGGTCACAAGGAACTGGATTAAAGGGTTGAATCACTAGGAAGGGGTGGAGAAGGACCCCCCCCAGGACACATTAGTATAAAATGGGCCCTATTTTGAATCTGGTCCTTGGCGTGCATGCTGGCAGAGTCCTGAGATACACAGTGTGTCACACAGCAGGAGTCTGAGCACACATCTGTATTTGTATGTGTCTCTGTCATGTTATATCTCTCTTCTTGAGAACCACCATGATAGAAGCATTTTGGAGAACTCTTGGACGGTTCCTGGTGGAGTTATGTATGCACCTACCCTGGGATTAAGTGGTCCCACCTTTATGTATTTACACAAGAAAATAGGATACTAAAGGTTTATACAAGAAAAGCATGTTCCCAATAAAAGTATAAAGAATGTTTATAGCAGCCTTATTCAAAGAACTAACTGGAAGCAATGTGATTCTCCACAGGCAAAGGTCTGGATAAATAACCACACAATAGAACACTACTATAAAGTAAAAGGGAACACCCTATGCACATGGCAATAGGCTCAAAATCGTAAAAACGGTAGGGTTCCATAAGCTACACACATAAAAAAACTAGTGCATAATATTTGATATGAGACAGTGGGTATGAGTGCATGAGAGGGGAAGAGGGTGTTCTGACTGCTAAGAAGTTGGGAGAAATTTCTCTAAAGATAGATATGTCCATGTTTCATTTTCAGTGATAGTAATACAAGTCTGCAAAATTCTTAAAAATCTGTCAAGCTGAGTGACAAAATCTCAACATTTTTTAAATGTAAATTTTACATAAAAAGACAAACAAGATCTGGTAGCTGATTTATATATGATTCTCCTAATCTAACTTGACCATTTACATCGATCATGATTATACCAGGACAGATGAAAGATGTGTTATTAGTCAGGTTTCATTACCATAACAACACGCCTGTGGCAAGTCACTTTATGAGAAAAGGTTCCTTTAACATATATGTTTGAAGGCTGGAAGTCAAAACAGCTTGACCCAGTGCAGGGAAGGAACCCCAGGCTACATTAATATCAGTCGGTCCTATTACTTTTGCATTTAATCCTTGACATTCATGCTGGCAGAGCCCCAAGGTACACAGTGTGTCGCACAGCAGGAGTCTGAACCACACATCTGTATGTATCTCTATCATGTCATATCCCTCTTCATATGAAGCCACTAGGATTCAGCCATGGATGCCCCACGTAAAAACTTAATCTAATCTAGTCTTTTTCCCAGAGGTCACACTTGAGACACCATGATCAATCTAAACTTTCACTTGTCTCAGTTAGGGTTCCTATCGTTGTGATAAACACCATGACCAAAGCAAGTTGGGAAGGAAAGGGTCTGTTCAGCTTATGGTTCCACATCACAGATCTTCATCAAAAGAAGTTAGGACAGGAGCTCAAGCAGAGCAGGAACCTGGAGCCAGGAGCTGATGCAGAGACTACGGAGGGGTGCTGCTTACTGACTTGCTTCCCGTGGCTTGCATTTTAGTCAGTGTTCTATGGCTGTGAAGAGACACCATGACCACCGCCACTCTTTTAAAAGAAAGCACTTAGCTGGGGCTGCCTTACATTCAGAGGGTTAGCTCATTATTAACATGGCAGAAAGCACAGTGGCACGCAGGCAGACATGGTGCTGGAGGCGCTGAGAGTTCTACATCTGTATCTGCAGGCAGCAGGAAGAGACAGTGAGAGACACTGGACCCGGCTTGAACATTTGAAACCCCAAAGCCCACAGCCAGTGGCACACATCCTCCAACAAGACCACATCCACTTCAACAAGGCCACACCTCCTAATCTCTCGCAACTAACACTGCTCCCTAACAACCCAGCATTCAAATATGGAGCCATTCCTATTCAAACCAGCACAGCTTGTTCAGTCCACTTTCTTATAGAACCAAGACAATGGGCTGGGCCCTCCCACATTAATCACTAATTAAGAGAACTCCCTACAGGTTTGTCTACAGTCCAACTTTATGGAGGCATTTTTTTTTTCAATTGAAGTTCCTTCTTCTCTGACGACTCTAGCTTGAGTTAAGTTGGCATAAAACCAGCCAGAACACCACTTTTAAAAGTAAGATTTATGTACTATTTTCATGTGCATGTGAGTGTGCCTATGTGAGTTTATGCGTACCACATAGATTCAGGGACCCAAGGAAGCCAGAGGGCACTGGACTCCTGAAACTGGAGTGACAGGCATTGTGATCCACCTGATATTGGTGCTGGGAATGGAAACCAGGTCTTCTAAAAGAACAGTAAGCTCTTAACTGCTGAACCACACTCCCACCCTGAAGTTTCAACTAACACTAATCAGACTATTCTCTGAGTCTGGGGTGTCAGGGGTTAACAAACTGTTTAAATGACAAAGAATATGAGAGAAATCTGGGATGAGAAGAAGATAAGTAAAATGTGTACATAGGGATATGTAAGGCGCCTTGGTGCCACCGTGTTGTGAGCTCGCTGGCTTGGAGCCAAAGCGCCATTTGCCGTTTCTCTCCTGACAACTTCTGCGCATGTGCGCACTTGTATAGGGCATCGTATGAATCGACCAATCCGGTCATCACACGATTGCGCCAATTTGGTCTGAGCCTATCAGGCGATGACAACTCAAGGCTTTGTTTGGCACTGCTTATAAGCGAGCTGCGCCCGGGATCGGGGTCCTTCTGCCTTTCCTATCTTCAAGACTGTGTGTCCCAATAAAGTGCGTTCTGAGAAGAATCCTGTTGCGGTCGTCTCTTCCGCTGGCGGATGCGGCGTGTCACAGGGATATGTTAGCTGTCATTACAGGCACCAGGAGGTGCCAAGTGGGTGGATTTCAGGTGGGGGAAAGAAAGCATAGAAGAAAGGACAATCAAGAGACATATCTGGAAGTCACTTGCCTACAAGTGCCCAATAAGGCAAGAGTGTGTGTGACAGTTTAGAAAAGGACTCTAGCCAGGGCCAGCCTGGGCCTTGCTGCTGAGTTGGCAGTGGACGATGGCCCACAGAGGACATTAGGACCCACGGGGAAGGTGCAGGGAGAAAACAAATGCACAAGAGTCTCAAGCGAGCTTCCTTCCCTCCTTGTATCCATTCCCACCATCCATCCTTCCCTCTCTCCCTCCCTCTTCTTTTTCCCCTTAGTAAGTTTTATATATGAAAGGTTTCTTTTCTTTATTTGCTTTTTGTTTTTGAGACAGGGTCTCGCTATGTAGC
This sequence comes from Dicrostonyx torquatus, assembly GCA_028555095.1. Taxonomy (NCBI): domain Eukaryota; kingdom Metazoa; phylum Chordata; class Mammalia; order Rodentia; family Cricetidae; genus Dicrostonyx; species Dicrostonyx torquatus. Next base: position 6,405,691 of record JAQHUG010000063.1, read on the forward strand.
CCTAGCTGCTCTGAAGCTCATTCTATAGACCAGGCTGGCATTAATGACACAAAGAACCTCCTGCTCTGCCTCCCGAGTGCTGGGATTAAAGATGTGAGCCACCATCCCTGTCCTATGCTGAAGAGTTTTTAAAAACAAATCCATTGTGATGATAATTATACATTAACTCATTTATTTCATGTGTATGGTTCAATGAGATTCAGTGAGTTTCCACTGTCTGGGCCACACTGATGTTTTATCTCATTGCATCACTATATCCCTGTAACCTCCTGCACCTTCCCCTCTAACCCCAGCCCCTGTCCCAGCCCTAGGGGCTTTGTCATTAAAACTTTGCAGTTCTTTACAAAGTTCATGCAAACAGGATCGTGGTGTCATTTTGACTGGTTTATTTTAGCGTGCTGTGCCTTTTTTCCTTCTGGTTCCATACCTGCTCTACAGCTTTCTTTGACAGATATTCCACTGCTCTGGCATCTCCAACATCTTGAGGTCTACAGCAAATTGAGGTTTTACTTCCTGTCTTTATGCAATGGATTCTCTGGGCTTCCATGCTTGACATATGCCTGGTCTTAGTGGCTTTCCTTAGCTTTGGAATTGGTACCAGAGAGCAGGGTATTGCTGAGACAGGCCTGATTATGGTGCTTGTCTGTGGAATGCAGACACTGGGACTTTGGATTAGGAAAGCAGTTGAATGTTTTAAGTGGGGCTTAATGGGACATACGAGTAAGAGCCTAGAAGACAGCAGTGCTGAGATCAATGTAAATTATGATGGCCTGGCTCAGAACATTCCAGAGGAGAGTAATACTAGTATGTGGCCCAGAGACCATTCCTGTGATGTACTGAATGTGGCACCCTCATGATGTAGGATTTCCCTTTGTATGCTGTGATTACCATTGGTTAATTAAAAAAAAAACTGCTTTGGGCAGATAGCAGAGCTATAGAGGAACACAGCTAGACAGGGAAAACTAAACTGAATGCTGGGAGAAAGACTAGCAGAGTCAGAGGGAAGCCATGGAGCCACTGATGGAGACAGACACTCTAAAACTTTGCTGGTTGGCCACAACCTCATAGTGATGCACAGATTAATGGAGTTGGGTTAAACTAAGATGTAAGAGTTAGCAAATAAGAAGCTAGAGCTAATGGGCCAAGCAGTGATTTAAATAATATGGTTTCTGTGTGATTATTTTGAGGCTGAGTACATGGGAATGAACAAGCAGCCTTCCTCCTACATCTTTATCCTAAAAGTCTGTTTGAGGCTAAATTGAAGAGTTTGGGATTGATGGTGTTAACAGAAGAGATTTCAAGACAGCCTAGTCTGACTATGCCATGTGGTTATTAGTAATCACACAGTACTATAACAAAAGGGAACAAGCTGGGCAAACAGAAAAGCAAACATACAGTTTGAGGAGAAAAGGAACACCAGGAACTGTAATGGAGCTAAGTCTAGTACTCAAAGTGATAAAAAGTTTATTGAAATAAAGGGAATGGTGAGCTCAGAGAAAGATCCCACTCCTGGTACCAAATTCTGCCTTAGTCCTTATTCTATTGTTGTAAAGTGACACCATGACCAAGGAAACGCTTATAAAGGGAAACATTTGTTTGAGTGTTTGCTTACAGTTTCTGTTTAGTCCATTATTATCATGGTGGGAAACATGGTGGCAGGAAGCATGGCAGCACACATAGCACTGGAGCAGTAGTTGAGAGCTATGTCTTGATCTGCAGGCCTTTGTGGTCAAGCATTCAAATTTCTGAGCCCATGGGAGCCATTCGCATTCAAACCACCACACACCTGGAGGTGCCCGTGAGTACACTGATGTTGGCCTCTGTGTGGACAGCAATGTTAAGTTGAACCTTGTGATAATGCCAGTGGGTTTAGAAATCAATAGAGATAATTTTTGTATGGTCCACTGATATGGAATTCCCCTCTGTATGCTCTGTATATGTTTTATTACCACTGGTTAATAAAGAAGCTGCTTTTGGCCAATGGCTTAACAGAATATAGCCAGGCTAGAAGATATATATATATATAGAGAGAGAGAGTTGGCAGAGTCAGAGAGATGCCATGTAGCCGCCACAGGAGACAGACGTGCTGGAAACTTGCTGGTAAACCATGAGCCTCGTGGTAAAATGTAAAATAATAGAAATGGGTTAATTTAAGATGTAAGAGCTAGCTAGGAGTACACGAGAGTCATTAACCAAGCAGTGTTGCAATTAATATAGATTCAGTGTGTGATTATTTTGGGTCTGGGAAGCTGGGAAACAAACAAGCAGCTTCCACCATGACCTATAAGGAAATCAGATTCACTGTGATAGGTTCATAAATAACCTTACTTTTCCCTAATGCACATTCCTTTCTCTAAAATTCACCTCCTATCTTAGAGGTCAAACTGAGCCCTCAGGCCCAAACAGGGAGTCACCCGGGAAAGATTTAAACCATGTGGCATCAAAGGGGACAACCCCTCAATGGTGTGTGTGTGTCTGAATGTCAGCACATGCTGGGGTACCCCAAACACAGCTGATGGCAGGTGTGGTGAGGGAGGGACTAGCCTGTCATGTATCAGAAAGAGGAGGAGGCTTCTTCAACCCACTCAGACTTCCCAGCAGACATGGCTCAGGGATTCAGGGCAAGATGCACTTGAGCAGATGTGGGAGGAGAGTTGTGGCTTGGGGTGCACCGGGGCTGGGGGTCGGCTCCCAAGAATGAGAAACCAGCTATGGCTGCCGAAGGCTCCTCCCACGGCCACTTGACATGTTCAGAGCACACATGCAGCCTAGAACCGCTCAATGTTTTCAGACTTCAGGTCAATTGGCTGTGTTGCATAGGCACCTGACGCTTGAACACCTCCAAGTGTGACCTGGGGACCAGCAGCATTGGCATCACCAGGAAGCTGGTTAAAAGTGGAAAATCCTGGGCCTATGACAGACAGGTGAGAATCTCTACTTCAATGGACATCTCGTGAGCAGCAAACTTTGCTACATCAGGAGAAGTCCATTCCGCAAAGCAGGATTGAACTTCACCTCCAGAAAGAAATCCTGTGTCAATGTGCGGATGAGTGGGAATGCAGAGCCTGCTGAGGGAAGAGCAGAAGGGTTTGTCCACACCACCGGGGAATAAGCAGGCAGACTCAAGCCTGAGTAAAGAAAATGTAAAAGGTTATTTCAGTGTAAAGTGAGGCTGGGGAGGTCTGGGATTTCACTTGATTGATGCCTCATTCCTTAGGACACGGACAGCTGAGGTAAAGCCCTTGGCTGCTCATTATCACCCCCCTCTCAGTAGAGGATCCCATCCCAGCACCCATCTATGCCCTAGGCTATAAACATAGCAAAAAATACCCAACATAGAAAGCTTCAAAGGCCTGGGTGACAAGCTGCACTCAGGTTCCTACCTGCCATCTTGGAAGTGCTATCGTGAGTCATCCCTGAGCCCAGCGGCATGTGGACATCCAACAGAATCTAGCAAACTCCTGGGCAAACTGCCCAGTGCACATAAGCTTCCGATGAGCAAACTTGGGCAAGACAGGCCCTCAAGTTTTGCCAAACCATCAGAGGCTCTGTTTTATCATTTTGCACAGTGCTGTTATCTCTAGAACTCAGTCCCTCAGTGCTGCCCTGGATAATTCTCAGGTCAGGTAATGTTCCTCCGGTGCTTCAGAAACAACTCCCTAGGGGACAAAGATAGGCGCTTCTCCCTCTCAGAAGTTCAGTCAATGCTATCCAAGAAGAGTTCCGAATAGACAACAAATTCCAGCAGCACCACTGTTGGAGTAGCAGAGCCAAAGGAGACCTCACTCATCTGAAGTGGTTCTTTATCAAGCACTGCCAGGAGGCAGAACAGAGCTGGGGCCGAGCTGAAGACTGCCTGCATCAGAATCTTTGCAGCTATGTAATCTCGTGTTATTAAATATTGGCTCTGTTCCCGGTGTCCTCTGGTCGCGCCGCCGTCCTGGAGCTGTTCTGAGAGCTAGTACAACCTCCAGCCTTAGGGACCACCTGACTACACAGTGTGCGCTAAGCCGAGGGGAGCTATTGTAACTGTTGAAGCTGCAACCTGGAATCTCAATGAGGGTGAATGATGCTGGGTGCTCTTTCCAAGGAAGTGCCGTCACGTGGACTAGAGGAAGTGGAGGTCCGGAAAGGGAACCTCATGTTCTCTGTCTTCTACCTTCTCATCTTTTTTTTTTGGGGGGGGGCTGGGATACACTTTCACATTTGGATGGACACACACACCCCACAACAGATTTGCAGCTGTCATGAGAGAGATAACATGGGAACAACTGCCAACAGCTGGGCTCCCAGCCCCACTTGCTCACACTGTTCCAGCTCCAGCTGTGAGGAAAGAGGAAGACTGGAGCCAAAATCAGCCTCCCCCACCCCTGAGAAAATCCACCTAGATTACACAGCTGCTTGCCCCACCTCCTCCCTCTTGGCCCTTCAGCTGGAGCATGGGAAATTGGATGGGGAGGTGAGGGGCTGGGAGGCCAGGAAATTGGCTCTGTTTATTCCTGTCTTCCTGGAGAGTAGGCAGAGGACCCCCTGCCCCCACCCTCCACTGGGGACCTGGATGTCTAGCCTGGCCTACAGCTGTTGTGTGTCTAGGTCGGGCATCTGTCCTGCTCTGCTATGAACCATAGGAGGAGGGGGCTTTCCAACAGTGGTTCCCAGCCCTGACTGTGTTTGGCAATCACCCAGAGTACCTACAGTACCCCAGAACTGAATGGGATCTCTTCAAGGAGGGCCAAGGTGTTGGTGCTTTTTAAAAATTCTTAGGTGATTTTATTGTTCATGGTTGGGAACCTGTGGCCAAAAAGGAAAAGCAAGACTCTTGGGAGCCACACATCACTGGCTTCCATAATTCTGGAAACAATTCGGCTCACGCTCGCACCACCCAGCACAGCTTCAGAAACAGACCTGGCTGGGGTGACAAGAGAATGAAGAACGGACCGAGAGATGGGCACAGTGACAGAAAGTGGAGTTCCTGTGGTCTGGACTCTCTATTGGAGTAATCAAAGGCCCTCAGCAGTCCAGTGCGTTTGTTGTACAGAGCTGAACAGAGAAGCATGGTTACTGCATATGGCTAAAAGAGAAGGTAGTATTTGGTGCCTCAGGGAGGTGGGTCTAGCTAATCTTAGTAGAACAACCTCTGCAGGGGAGCAGCCTTCAAGTCATGAGTATCTGGAAGGGGGGACTATGATAGACATTTTCTGCATATACTGTCAATGCTCACGCTTGGTTCCCCGAGAAGGCTACGCAGTCCTTCTGAGTCTGAGGCTGTGAGGTCCTCCACATGACTGTGCCTGTGTCAACAACACACATTCGCTGGACTTCAGTCACGCAGGGCTTCCTCCAATCTCTGCACGTGCTCTTATTTTATAGATGGAAACTGTGTCGTCTGGGGAGTTGTGACCAAGCCCAAGTCCAGTGTCACTTACACTGATTGTAATACAATGATAAAATAAACAAATGATAAAGGTGCCTTACTAATATGCAGGCCTTGAAGGACAGTGAGAGTTGCTATCAGTAGTGAGGAGACAAGGCACCGGCCAACCAAGAGCCGGGCAGGGGAATGGCCATGAACCCTCTGAATGTCATCGTCTGGCCTTGGGTACACAAGGAAGGGCAGGCTTCAAAAGACCCACATTTGCTGATCCCCAGCCACTCAGTGAAACTCAGCCCCTAAGACCGGTGCCCATGCTGTAGTCCCACCATTTATGCCTGGGTAAGATGAGTCTCACCCTTTACAGAACTGCGTCTGTCTCCATGAGTCAGAAGGAATCAACAAGTCCTGCAGTTGTATTCTGAACCTTCCTCTGTGTACAGAGGGCTCCTGAATTCCTTGGTGAAACACAGAAGTGTCACTTCCAGGGCATGCCCGGGCCTTTCCTCGGGTCTCTCTTCATGAACGTGGAGTGTACTAGGTTAGGGCAAATAGGCAAATGGGTGGCTCTGCTCAAGGGATTTGGACAATATGTCCTGATGTGTCTTTGTGGGGGGACATGAGGCTCCTTGCAGACACGGATATTGAAGGGGGAGAAAAGAGAAAGGGGATAGATAGGCCAGAGACATATGTCTCTTGTACTACCAAGTCTGGGGGTGGGCAAAATTCCAGGAATTTGAGAATTTTAAATTAGAACTTGGGTTTTCAGATCACTACAATATGCCTTTGTAAAGATGGGAGAAAGAACACATTTTAGCAATGGTCTCAAGCTCCTTTTAGAACTTCGAAATAATAGACTGAGTAGTTGGAACATTTGCTCCAGGTACTGCAGCCATGTCTGCTGGATGAGTGTCCCAAAGCTAAGGACACCACTCAGAAAGTAGAGGGCACCTGCTTGTCCTCAGGTCTTGGAGTCCTTGTGCTATGCAAACCCTGCACAGCCTTGACTGGGAGGGAATCAACTGCCAGCCGTCAGATCAAGGAGCAAGTGTGGGTCAGGGTTAGGGTCAGGGAAGGGCCATCATGGATGCTCTTAAAGAGTTTTAAAGAGCTTGTCTTGCCTGGTCTGCAGGTTCGCTTCACAGAGAGTAGACTCCTGAGTTGAAATTGCCTTTTTTTTTTTCCATCTCAGCATCAACACAACGAAATAAAGTTTCCAGGTCCCCTTCCCCATAGCAGGTCAACTGTTGCACATGATACCAGAGCCCACTGGCGTACAGGGGTTTCTGATCAAGCTGACACCGATCTCAGTGGAGTATGCTGGCCTTGCTGCCCTGTCTGTTAGGAATAGTTCCTAACCACGCCACTACGCCGAGACAAAATAATCCCAATCAAGCCAAATCAGACCAGACTAAAAGATATCCAGGTTTAATTAGACACCTGCGCTCCCGGATGGCCCCGAGGGGAAGGGGAAGCCGCCAACTCGACCACCGGAGAGGAAAAGGGAAAAAACACATGTTTGTTTCCTGGGGAGCAGTTTTGAAGAGCTGCAATCACCATCCTCCATGAGCACTATGGAGAGTAATCTCAAGTGAAGGGATTAGGAGAAGCCTCCTTTGGTGAGAACTCTTATGACTGGCTGGTGGCTGAACACACACAGACAGGGGATGCTCATGCGAAAGCCAAGACCAGGAGGTGGTGAAGGAGTGCTTGAAAAGACTGTGATAGGGTCAAGTGGGCTGTGAGCGAGTCAGCCCTGTGAGCGCACTAGATCCTGAGTCCGGGACTGTGGGAGTCAGAAAGAAGCCAGCGGTGGGCTTTCTTGACCTCTGTGACAAGCAGGTCCAGAGCTATTTGTGTCTCCACCCTGACATTGTCTGGCACTCTCTGAGGCCACCCCGTAAGCAAATGTTTTCATGATTGTGACCATTTGGACAGCAGCTAGGTGAGCTCTCTAGAAAGCAAGCATGCCTGTCAGCCATGCAGACTGGACTGCTTCACAGAGTGGGAGTGTTTTGAATACCTCCGAAGCATCAGCCAGAAGCTGCTCAGACAGGTGCCTAACTGTATGACTGAAAACTCTTGAGCTTTGCCCCCTAGAGCCTGTCTGCAGCAACGCATGCTGTCTTCATCTGTATGTCCTTTTCATTGGTTCCTGCTTCATTCTTCAGCCTCCAGCGAGAGTCCAGCTGCCTGCCAGAGAACCATGAGAGCCAAGGACAAGCCAAGCAAGACTCAGATAAGACCAGGGCTTCAGAAGCCCCACGGTTGACTGAATGAGTAGAGGCACAAATTGTCCCAGTGTCCTGAGAGGCGGATCTCAAGAGGCCTCTGGCTTTGTTTTCCCTTGCAGGCTGTGCTATGCTGCAAATGAAGTATTGCCAGGAAAAGGCAGGAATGAATGTCCTAGAAATGTGAGGCCAGAGGAAAACCCTCCTTTCAACTTGTTTGCTTTTCGCTGGATGGTGTGGCTGCCTCCAATCCTCTCTTCCTGCAAAGACTCCATTTCTTAAAGCAACCCCCCACTCAGCCTCCCATTGCCTCTCCCACTGCTTTGCTTCTGTCTAGCACCTGAGTAAGAACAAAGTCGATGATGTCAATGAATGCTGAACTGAGCCGGCCAGATGTTTCTGCCTTTCCATAATACCAACCTCCCTCTGCCCTCACATGTCTGCCCCAAACACGCATCCTGCCACCCCCATCTCTCCACCGCATGCCTGCACGCACGACAGGAGGCAATTTGCAGCAGAGGGAGAGTAGGCCTTAGTTCTTGATTTCAACATAGATTTCTTCTGGCCGTGTTTCAAGTCAGAAGACAAAATCTTGGATTGCAGTCAAATTCAAGCTCATCAATACTTCGCTCCCAGGATTCAGAGAAGGAGCAGATAAACAGGATAAAGCCTTGTCTACCAAGTTGATCTGCAGCAGAGCGGTCTCCACACCAGAGCACTGCGGTCCCTCCACAGCCCTGGGCTACACCAAGTCTCACAAACCATGGCTTGCATTTTTAGAATCCACTTGGCTGTAGAGATGCTTAGGAAAGGGTTATCCAAGCTTATCTGAGGTTGCCAGAAAGAAGCCTACCCCTTTGAGTGTACTGAGGACTGGATGGATGAACTAGCCAGAGGCTCCAAGCTAACCCTCCCTGATCCTTCCCCTTCCCCCACTCTTTATTAAAAACAAAAAAACCTCTTAAAGTGGGTTTCATTGTATATCTTGTGATCTGTTCTCGTGCATGGTAAATATCAGAAATCCTGTCTCAAAACAACAAAACAGAAAAGAAGATATTTGAAGAGTTCTGTTTCTAAGGACAGAGGCCACTAAAGCCAGCCCCAGCCTGTATTCCAGGTCACACAGTCACCCACTGAGTCCGCACAGTGTTTGAAGAGTTCTGTTTCTAAGGACAGAGGCCACTAAGCCCAGCCCCAGCCTGTATTCCAAGTCACACAGTCACCCACCAAATCCTCACAGTCGCTGCCCCCATGGGGTTGCTGCTCCTACTCACACTCTAAAGACGAGGAAATGGGGAGAGGTCTGTACCAGGCTTTTTCTTTCGGGCCACCAGCCAGCTCCCAGATGATGACACAGAGACTTATTAGTTTTGAATGCTCAGCCTAGCTTAGGCATGTTTTTGGCTAGCTTTTTAACTTAAATTAACCTGTTTCTTTTTACCTACCCTTTGCCTTAGGACTTTTTACCTTTTCTTACTTTTTTTTTTAAATTTATTTATTATGTGTACAATATTCTGTCTGTGTGTATATCTGCAGGCCAGAAGAGGGCACCAGACCTCATTACAAATGGTTGTGAGCCACCATGTGGTTGCTGGGAATTGAACTCAGGACCTTTGGAAGAGCAGGCAATGCTCTTAACCACTGAGCCATCTCCCCAGCCCTCTTTTCTACTTTCTTGCTGTTTCTATGTCTGGCTGCCTGGTTGGTGGCCAGAGATTTCTTCTCTTCTCTTATTCTTCTCATCTTTCCAAATCTCTCCTCCTGTTTATTGTCTCTGCTTACCAGTCCTGCCTATCTTTCTCTCTGCTTAGCTATTGGCTGTTCAGCTCTTTATTAGACAAACCAAGTGCCTTAGGCAGGCAAGGTGAAACAGGTGTAACACATCTTTACATAATTAAACAGATGCAGCATAAACAAAAGTGGCACACTGCTGAAGGACATGGTTTTACCCTGTAAAGATTTGTTTCTTGTACTTGTTTAATAAAATACACATTGGCTAGTAGTCAGGCAGGAAGTATAGACGGGGCAACCAGGCAGGAAGTAGAGGTGGGGCAATGAGAACAGGAGAATTCTGGGGAGAGGAAAAACGCAGTCTGGAGTTGTCACCCAGATGCAGAGGAAGCAAGATGAGAATGCCTCACTGAGAAAGGTACCAAGTCACATGACAAACACAGACAAGAATTATGGGCTAATATATGTTATAGGAGTTAAAAAGAAACCTGAGCAAATAGGCCAATCAGTTTAAAATTAATGGAGGCCTCTGTGTGTTTCTTTGGGACTGAAATGCTGCGGGACTAGGCAGGACAGAAAACCTCAGTCAACAGCTCACATGTACACAGAAGTAATATTCTGCAGTAACATATCTTTACATAGTTAAACTAATATTCTACAACAGAGGTTAAATGACCCAGCAATTCTCTAGGGTTCTCTGACAAAAAAGTAACAGAGTGCATATTAAACCAAATCATGTCAGGCATTCAATTCCATGGTCTTTCCATTACAATAATACAAATATGTCAAGATCCACGGAGTCTTTTGTTCTGTCCATCAAGATTCCACCCCCATATCATGCTCTAGCCCTTTCACCAACATCAACAAACAAAACTCCCTGAACCTTCTGAGATATGCAAATTGCTACTTTACAGAAAGTGTAGCTAGGGTTCTTTGTTTGTGGATACAAATGTCTTCATCAGATTGGGTCCTTCATCTTCTGTTTGTACATGAAAGAACATTAGAGGCACCTTTCTCCTAGGAGAGAGTCAGATCTCTGTCTGTAATTCTCCCAAGGCCAAGACATATTAATAAAGAGAAATTGGACAGCCACTTCTCCATCTCTTCCCTCATTTAGTGACCCTTTGAGCTGTATCAGCTGTGTGAGGATTCTTTAAGCCAGCATTTTTTTCAGCTACCTTTGCATGGAGCGTTTGAAACTTGGAGATGGACTCCCAGGTCCTAGAATTGAAAGAGAAAACAAAAATCTAGCAGAGAGAAACCAGTTGTTTAGAGGCATGACCAGAAAGAAATACAACAGATGCCAAAGTTCAACTCAATGCTTCCAAACCCACGGAGTGGCATCCTGATCTCCGTGCAGTCCCGTGTCTCCATCACACTCAAATTTTGGACTTTGTTTTGGTTTGTTGTTGCTGTTTTTTTTCTTCTTTTTTTCCTTCTTTTTTTTAAGATTTATTTTTTTATTATGTATACAGCGTTTTGACTGTATGTCTGCCTACAGGCCAGAAAGCGGCACCAGATCTCATTATGGATGATTGTGAGCCACCAGATGGTTTCTGGGAATTGACTCAGGACCTCTGGAAGAGCAGCCAGCGCTCTTAATGACTGAGCTATCTCTCCAGCCCCACCTTTGTTTGTTTTGAGTCAACATTTTGTTCTATAGTCCAGGATAGCCTTGAACTTTTAATAACCCTCCTGCCTCAGCCTCTAAGTGCTAAGATTACAAGCACACTGAGTTTTAATGGGATTCCATGGAAACTTCCATCTCTCATTTTTTTAAGGCTTTCCTTTAATTCTCCAACATATATGTATATCTGTGAATGTGGTGGTCTGAAAAGGAGAGGGCCCCATGGGCTCATATATTTGAATGCTTAACAAGTGGCACTCTTTGAAAGGATCAGGAGGTGTGGCCATGTTGGAAGGAGTGTGTCAGTGGCATTCCAAAAGCCTGTGCCCGACCCAGTGGCTCTCCTCCAGCTACCTATGGATCCAGATGCAGAACTCTCAGCTCCTTCTCTGCACCATGCTCCCCATCATGATGAAAATGAACTGAACCTCTGAAACTGTAAGCAAGCCCCAATGAAATACTTTCTTTTCTAAGAGTGGCTGTGGTCACGGCATCTCTTCACAGCAATAGAGCACTGACTAAGACAGTACGCATGTCTGTGTGTATACCACATGTCTGTGTAAACAAAGGCCAGAAGAGGGGATCAGACCCCTAGAGGCCAGAGTTTCAGGGTCTGTGAGTCACCTCACACGACTATTGGGAACCAAACTCAAGTCCTGCAGGAGAGTCTGTGCTCTTCACCAGTGAGCCATCTCTCCAGTGCCTCTTCTTTATAGGAAGGCACCGATTAAAAAGAGCCCGTGGGACTTATAGATGGCAAAGTATAAACCCATTTTTTTTTTATTTTTCAATGAAAGGCTAAATCAAATTGAATTTGTTCATTTTGAATTTGTGGTCAATATCCAAATCTATTTTTGCCTCTAATAACCCCTGAAATGTGACCTCTGGACAGCAAACAGTGTCCCCTTTCTGTCCTGTGCAGGCGGCACCCTTACAGGACAGTACCTCTTTGATGAGTCAACACTCTTCTAAATGGACAGGGCCAGGGGAGGGGTTCAGGCAAACCTTCTTTAGAGCCTATTTCTGGACCAAACATTAATTAAGCCTGAACTTTCTTTGTCCCTGGAAGGGCCAGGCTGAGATGAGATGGTGCAGTAGCAGGGAAGAGCCCTTGTTGGAATTAAGGATCTAAGTTCCCTCTGTATGCTGTGCCAGCTTCCTGCATGGTCTCAGGCATACCCCATCCACCCTGGGCCTCAGTTTCCCCACCTCTGGGAAGAAAGATGGGGCCAGACTCTCTCTTTTGGAAGAAGTCCACTGTTGCCCTGTGTTCAGCTCCCACCTTTGTCTTTCCTTCTGTGTTTGGCTTGGCTGTGTGTTCCATTCAGAGCATGAGAGGAGTAAGATCCCCGGATGGAGGGAAGGCAGGATTTTGTCTAAGAGGTAGAAGACATTGCTAGTGAAGAGAGAAAGACGTCCGACTTTTCCACAAGGCTTTTTATAGAGCTCTGCTGGCCTTGCACCGTGAGTGGCCAACACACACACACCGGGCAGCAGCCACTGAAGACTACACTGTGGTGCTGGATCCCTCCAGGCAGAAGTTGCTATTTGTAGCGTCCATCAGATCATCTGAGGGAGTGAGAAGCCAGAACTGTCAGCTCTCGCCAGGCCTAGCCAGACTGTGTCCAACACAGGGACCTCCCAGGGAGACCAGAGCAGAGGAAATCAAGTTGGAAATTCACTGGCAGCCTACATTTGACCCCCTGGAAAGTGCTGACTTGAGCTAAAGGCAATGTCACAATTTACTGTGGCCCGGCTGTGCTGTTCAATCACAATGTAGTAGGGTTACCTCCTATCTCACGCTGCTCTGAATGCAGGGCACCATTGTATACCTGCCCTGGAGGACATAAAAGTTAGAACGTCTGGTCCTGGTTCTCAGAGAGCTTGCAGTCCAGTGTGAAGGGCAGAAACAACAGCTGTGGCCATGATCTATTTTGTCAAGTTCTATTCTTGATGCAGACAGATGGACTTGAGGGGTACAACAAACCCAGAAATTGATTCTGAGAGATAGTATGGCTAACTGTGGTGACCAACTTGCCCAGGTCCGGCGACACCCATGATACGCGACAGTGAGACACTTCTGTATGCCTCTACTATGGTGTTTCCTAACCACAGATTGGAGGTTTGGGGGTTCTAGTGAGTGGGTTCACCTCTTATTCCATTCATAGCATGATGACATTTGGAGGTGGTAAAAGGCAGATGTGGTTGGAGGTATGTGGTCCCCGGGGATATGGCCTTGGAGCTATATTTTACTTGATATTTTCCTATTGCTTCCTGGATGCCATGATGTTGTAAAAGAGGGGGAGAGGTTTGGATTGTATTCCCGGCACCCATCTCCCAGCCCCCAGCCGCCAGCCCGCTCAGCTGCTGGTTGCTTGCTTATGCCTGAAATAACCACACGACAATTATATTCATTCAAATACTGCCTGGTCCATTATCTCTAGCCTTTGCTTGGCTAGCTCTCACATCATAAACTAACCCATTCCTAATAATCTGTGTGTCACCACGAGGTGGTGACTTACCGGAAAAGTCTAACCTGCATCCATCTCTGGCAGGGACCTCATGGCGTCTCTCTCACTTCCTTTCTCTCTCACCACCTTCTGTTCCGTCTACTCTGCCCACCTAAGGGCTGTGTCCTATCTTACAGGCCAAGGCAGCTTCTTTATTAACCAATGAAAGCAACAGAAATAAAGACGGACCCTCCTACACCATGATGTGAGCTGTTCTGCTTTTCCATGCCATCCATGCCCTGATGGATCTCTAAATGAAGGAGCAAAATAAGAGTTTCTTCCTGTCTTAGTTAGGGCTTCTATTGCTCTGAAGAGACACCATGACAACAGCAACTCTTATAAACATTTAATTGGGACTTGCTTACAGTTTCAGAGGCTTAGTCACCTATTGTCATGGCAAGACGCAGGGCAGCATGCAGGCAGACATGCTGCAAGAGAAGGAGCTGAGATTTCTCCATCTTGATCTGCAGACAGAAGGAGACTGCCTGCTAGGCCTGATCTGAGCATAGAAAGCCTCAAAATCAGCCTTCACAGTGACACGCTTCCTCCAACAAGGCCACACCTCCTAAAAGTCCCACCCCTATGGGCCAAACATTCAAACACATGTATCTATGGGGGCTATACCTATTCAAACCTCTATACTTCATAAGGTCAGGTCACGGCTCTACAAAACAATTCCAGGGTAGGAAGGAGAAAAGACTCACAAGGAAGAAATTTCCCTGAGCTTTGCAGGATACTGAAGATTTCCCAAGGTAGAAGAGGCAAGGAGGAATATCATCATGTGAAGGCCCAGTGTTGGGCAGGCTCAGAAGTTCAAGAATATGGGAAGTTGGGAAGCCTGTACTAGCTCTCTCAGAGGCCAGGGAATAGTGTGTAAGGGTGAAAGGATAGCAAGATATACTAGGGGCTTTGTAAGTTGAACTGTGTCTCTCCCAAAGAGAAGTTAAAGTCATAACCCCTAGTCATAACCCCCCCTTTTTTGTAATTTAATGTTCTTTGGTGTTCTGCCTGCATGCATGTCTTGTGAGGGTATCAGAAGCCCTGGATCTGGAGTTACAGACAGGTGTTGAACTACCATGTGGGTGCTGGGAATTGAACCCTGGGGGTTCTCTAGAAGAGCAGTCAATGATCTTAATTGCTGAGCCATCTCTCCAGCCCCTGCATGTGACCTTATTTGGAGATAAGGTCTTTGTGGGTGTAATTAAGGAGGTCACATCAGCTGCACGAAGAGTATAAATTCAGTGACTGATGTCCTTATCAGAGGAGAATTTGGTTATGGACTCAGTGGACAGGACACCATGGGAAGATGGAAGCAGAGATTTGAGCAATGCAGCTAAAAGCAAGGAACAAAGAGAATGGCCAACAGTCTCTAGAAGTCAGGGGAGGCAAAGCATGGATGATCCCTCTCAGTCCCAAGGAGGAACCAACGCATGCTCATACTGTGAGCAGAACTGAGAAATAATGTCTTTGACTCAGCTTGTAGAAACTTGCCACAGTAGCTCTGGGAACTCATATTGTAGGCTTATGAGCTAGCCTGAAGCGTTACTGGCTTGCCTGGGACCGTGGGTCTCAGGGGTGTTTCTTATAGAGCTAGCAGAAGGGCTTGGAAGCTTCTGTATTCAGATATCAAACTGATACTCAGACTATTTACTCAGATTATGTATATAAGTGCTGAATTCTATTGTTTCCTTTTTCTTTTTGATTAAGAAAGATAAATTCTCCATAACAACCTTGGATATTTGCTACTCCAAATGATTGTTTTAAATAATTTTAAATTTGCAGAAGACAATCAAAGAAACGCATGGAGTTCCTATAACCCTTTCTCTCAGCTTCCCCAGTGTTGGCCTCCTACAAGTCAATCATTGACACTAAGACACTACCATTATGCACTAACCGATTTCTGTGGCTTCGGTGATGGGCTTCTGGGTTGTCAACTTGCCTCACCAGATAGTTTTCCCTTTCTTTTAATTGCAAGTTGAAATGTATTCTCCTTAGAGGATGGATGAAGGTAGGTCTTTCCCTGTCATGGTAACCATCAGCTAACTCCCCCAAATATAGATGAGAGGCTCCTTCAAGATGGCCCCCTAATACGCTACTCTTTCTCCACTCTCTGTGTACCTTGTCATCTCCACTGGTCTCCTCAGGAGAACTGACTATTGGCACTCATTGTTTATGGGATGGATGGACAGACAAATGGATGGATGGAGTTCTTATGTCTGGATCTACAATTTGTTGCTGACACCAGAACGATGTCACCTTACCTACAAACTAAAAGTGTTTGCATCACTGCTGGGGTCCTGTAGTCGAACTTTCATTGGATCACCAGTTCCCGTTCTGCCATGTGGCCTGTTACCTCTGCTCAGTACTCTATGCCCCGCTTCCTCCATGTCTGGCTGGTGAAATCTGTGTGCCTCAGATTAGTCCCTGAGTTCCTATCCCCTCTTGGAAGTTCCACTCAACCTCTCCCGCCTAGCTATTGGCCATTCATCTCTTTATTAAACCAATCAGAAGGCATCTCAGGCAGAGTCACATCTTCACGGTTATCCCACAACAGGACCAAATGTTTTATATCACAGGAGCACCGTCACAGCAGATGGAAATTGATGGCATTTTCAGTCCCACTCGGACCATCTTCAGGGACAAAAGGGGAGGACAAGGCTGAAATCACAAACTCCTTAACTGCCAAGTCTAGGAGAGTACTCCAATCCAATGGTTCCAATATCTAGTCGGCTTACTTTGAAGCTCCGCAAGGTGATGTAGTACCCTCTAGGACCTGGCTCTGACACAAAAAGCTGGCTCCCGAAGTCCCTCTGCAGGCCAGCCTGATACTGTGTGGGTCAACGTGTCTGTGAAGGTCCTTCCAGTTCTGACTTTGCTAATAGACTTTGCCTTTGCTTTAATCTTAAAAGAAGTTGCTAAATTGGAATATAATATACATCAAGAATATACACGCTAGATACTAAAATATTCCTTGTAGGAAGTCATAGAGAGCAGAAAATATGGGCCTCTTTTTAATCTCCAAATTTGATTAATCTCTGCCTCATTTTGTACAACATAATAGCAGAGATTTTGATGTAATGAATCCTGCAGTAGCATACCATTAGGATCTGATGAGTGAATGACAGACACCTGCGTCCCGATTTTAATTTAAAATTGTTGTTTATGTCTACTCTGCTGCTGGCTGGGCATTGGCCAGCCTTTATTTTTACATATAGGATATATCAAGTTTCATTACCAACATAGCAGGAGTTTATAGTTCCAATTAGGTCAGTCCTAATGTTTACACCTCTCCAGAATTGAAACTGTCATTATAAGGAAGGCAAACTGCAGTAGGGGTCCTGTGAAGGTTTGGTTGGTTATTTGCTATGTGGAATAAGAAACATCGCATGTCAAAGGTGGCCTACGCCCTGCTGTCCCCACCACCCTCCTCTTCTGGGTAAAGTAAATAAAGGACCTTCAGGAATATCAGGCAACTGACGCCATATATCTGCTCCGCTATAATGAGCAAAGGTGGCCTGGGTGGGGAAAATCGCTGCCTTTATGTTTTTCCACCCCAGGTAAGAACTGTGCTACTCCTAAGTCTGCATCTTTCCTACCCAGGCCTCTTGTCGAATGCAGCATGGGCCAAGTGCATGGTTAGGCCTGGAGGAGACAGTGAAGGAGCTGGCCACCGAAGAGCATGCAGCCCAGTGGGGAAGAGGCTCTGGGGATTCTGATGAACTCACTGGTGCCCTTGGTGGTTAACCGGTGTTTAAAAGGCTAGTTTAGCTGTACCGTTCCAAGGAAATGCTTGGTGTTCCACACAGTGTGAGTGGAAAAAGATTTCATGGTCGGTGTGATGCATTCTTCTTTACTACATCCCAATTTCCAAAAAACATTGAGGAATCAGCTCAGCCACCTGGCTAGTCAGAGGCACATATGAATCACGAGTTTTCGGGCAGCTGCTGTGACGTCTCTTCTATAATGCAGGGCCATGGAAAAAAGGCACCGTGGCCTCCTTTTATTTTTAAGATTTATGTTTTAATATATGTCTGACTGAGGGGCTGGGGTGGGAGTACTACTAACAGAAGCCAGAGGAGGACACCTATTCCCTGAAAGTGGAGTTACAGGCAGTTATGAGATGCTGGGAACCTGTCTTGGGTCCTCTGTAAAGGCAGCAAGTGCTCTGAGCTGATGAGCCATCTCCTCAGGCATGAAGTTCTCAACCCATGTCCGTGCCTCCCTTGGGAGTGTGGGAGATGGAATGAAGTCCTTCTGAACCTCTCCAGGTGACACAGGGCACTTTCCCACACTTTGCCTTTGGGGCGATTGTATTTGCAGGCGGTGCTTTCATCGGGATGCGACGAAGGTCTTTCCTATCTTGTTTTCCTCTTTCTTCCCGTGAACACACACTGAGCTTACCCTGAGCACCAGGCCCTGTGCCAGATGCTAACTGATGGAGAGACGGACCGAGGCAACTGCTGACAGGTCATGAACAGGGCATTTTGAAAGCTTGAGGGGTCACCTGCGGTGTGTGCAGCAGTTATTGACTGAGCGGTCACTGTGCTGTGCCAGAGACACAGCAATAAAATAGAAAGAGTTCTTACCTTAAAGATCTCACACTCCAAAATATCTGTGAAATGGGACAGATAATGTGGAGTGACAAAATTCTGATAGTCCACCCACCTGTCTTTCCATCAGCATTCGTTAACCCAGAGGATGTGTTTATTATATTGAACAGAACCAGCACACAAACCAGAACTGAGAAACTAATAAATGTAGTTAATTCTGGTAGTGGAGCATTCTGCAAGGGGAACAATTTCAGGTGGATAGGGATCTGTGAGAAAAAAAAAAAAAAGCTTCCCCGATAGATTTGGGAAGACCTCTCCGAAACAAGGTCAAGGGGAGCATGCAAGTGTGAAGTCACAAGATTAACTGGGTGGAGCTAGAAGCCACAGGCACAGGGACTCCCAAGTACAAAGGTGCTCAGGTGGGAATCCTTTAGAAGATAGCACGATGGCTGTTGTAACACTAGTGGGAAGATCCTGGCACCTGCCGAGCTGATCTTAGGGGAGGGCTCAGACAAGGTCATAAAAACCCTTATAAAAACTTTACTAAGTGGGAGCTGGAGAGATGGCTCCATGGTTAAGAGCACTTGCTGCCTTTCCAAAGGACCGGGAGTTTGATTCCCAGCACCCATGTCAGTGGCTCACAACCACCTGGAACTCTAGCGCCTGGGGATCCAATGCCTTCTTCTGGTTTCGATGGGAATCAGCGTACATGTGCCCATTCTCAGACTGACACACACATAAATAAGAATAAAATCTTTAAAAAGATAACATTTGAAGAAAAGTTTCATTAAGCACACTTGAAGACTGTTCACTAGGAAGGCTATTTTCTGACATGCTTCCAAAAAAAAGTATTTTTATGGACCCTGCTCTTAGCTGAATTACATGGATTTCTTATCAGTATGCAAAATAGCGAACAGTAAAGATATAAATCCAAACTCATAACTTAACGGACAATTACAGACCACCCTATATTCAAGAGTAGGCATCTCCGTCAGCTAGAAACAGACATTTACCAAAGTCACGCATTTGTTGAGCCATAACATAAATCACAATGCATTTTTCACAGTAGAAATCTGAACAAGTGAGCTCTGTGCCCCAATGAAACTAGACATAAAGAGCAGAGGAAGCCTCAGAAATTTAGAAATCAAGTAGCACACTTGAAGAAGTATTTTTTTTAAAAGATTTGTGGGTTGCAGACACTTCCCTCAGCACACTCAGATCTGGAGAGTTGTAATGTCATCAATTCATAGCTGAAGGGACTTCTGGGAGGTGGGACCCTGGGAGGTGGAAGCAGGCTCCTGGAGATGTGACTTTGAAGGTCACACTTGGCCCTGACACATATTCCCTGCACAGGTCCAAGACAGTCCTTTATTAACCAATGGTATTCACAGCATACGGTGTGTGTGTGTGTGGGAAATCCCACATCAGACTCAAGCACCCAGCAGTGTAGACCCATGTGCCCAGACAGACAGACCCATGCAACAGGAGCCTTTCTCCCTTGTGCTTTCTTGAAAGTGGCCCCACAGTTTGGAAATCACAGCCCTGAAGTCACAGCTAGAGAGGCCAGGACCAGAAACTGAACTCCTTCCTTCTGGTTTGCTGCCCTCAGTGGGATGTGCATGCTCAGTTCTGTACCCAGACATCTCTGGTAGTAGAAGGACCCATGTGAATCTTCCTGTTTCTAATGAACAGTTGTTTGAGGCTAGAAATACTCTGTGTGGTTCCAGAAACCCCTCTTCATCTCACATCTGGTATTGCCATTTGGGCCAATAATCCTGTCTAGCCCATTATGTATTGCTCTGTGTAACAGATATGGCACAGAAGGACTGCCTGGAGCTTTTAAGAGGAAAGCAAGTCCCTACCAGATGCAGACAATGGTTGACCATGGGGAGAGCAATGCTCTGCTCAGCTCTTACCTACACAGAAAACCAAGTATGTGCACAAAAGCTTACATTACTAATTAACATTCAAACCTACAGTGTGTCTCTGCTTTTACCCTTTGTCAGAATTTGAAATCACCAGCTCTTCCTTCTGTGGCTCTTCAGTCTGCCTGTCTTTGTCATAATCTGAGATGTGGACCATTGACCGGAATGTGGGAGATTGTGTCCCTGTGTGTGGTGATGCATTGTCTCTTTATGAATTGCTGGAAAGGTGGCTTGAGCTGACCTTGACACATCATTGTATCCTCTTGCCTGGTGGTCTCTACCTCCTGATCATTTCTTCCCATTTGCTTTGTCATAGTTGGGGTCTCCTGAACCGCATGAGCCACAACCCCCTTGCACATCCGAGCCACCGTCTCCTCTCCTTCAGTCTCCTTTCCATGGCGTCATCCAAGTTTCTGCCCTGCCGTTGAGTTAAATTACATGTATTGTTATGACTGCAAACTCTGGCCTTCTCACACTGCTGACTTCACAATGTTAACTGTGCAGACTGAGCTATGATGCTCCCTCCCTAATTCCACCTCCAGTCTTTCCTCCTTGACTACAGGAGGTTCCATTTATCCCAGTACACAGCACAAAAAAAAAATGTGAAGTCCATCCTAGAACCAACCAATCTAGTAAGTCCTTTTGCCTTTCCTTTCCAAGGAAGACTAGCCAGAGAGCCATGACTGCCCACCTCTTGTGCTCTCATCCTGAGCCCAGTCTTGCATCTCCCACTTGAATGACAGCAAGAGCCTCCTCATGGGTGTCACTCCTGCTTTCATCATACACTGCTGTTCTTCAACAGCTCTTGCTAATGTTGGGGCCAGACTCTGACGTCCCTGTCCATACTGGACACTCTGCTCAGTGTAAAAGCACAACTCCTCATATGGTTGGTGACAAGTGCCACCCTACAAGCATCTCTGCTGCTGGCAATCCACTTTACAGGTCTCTTTCTCTATTCCAGCCTCCCAGGGTTCTGCCATGCTGTAGACAACACCCTGCCTCAGAGGCTTTCCCTGAAAGCTGTTCTCCTGCATGTCTGCTGGGCCACCCTGATACCATTTATATGTGGAATGTCCCCCCATGCACTCAAGTTTTGAATCCTCGCTCTCCAGTTGGTGGCGCTGTTTTGGGAGGCTCTAGAAAAAGTGTCAGGAAGTGGAAGAAGTAGATCCTGTTCTCGAAAGTTCTGAAATCAGAAGCACAAATAAATCTTTTCTCCTTGAGTTGTTTCTGTTGAGTACTGTGAACAGAATGATGTAAATGCAGCCAGTACACACACCTTTGCTTCTTCGAAAGCAGGGCCTTCCCTTCCTACCTAGTGTAAAATGGTACCTTCTGCTGGGGGAGGAGCTTTATGAAGGTTTGAATGAAAATGGCCTCCACAGACTCATAGAGAGGTATTATTGGAGGTGTGGCCTTGTTGGAGGAAGTATGTCACAGGGGGTGGACTTTGAGGTTTCAGAAGCTCAAGCCAGGCCCAGCATCACTCTCCTGCTGCCTGTTGATCCAGATGTAGAACTCTCAGCTGCCTCTCCAGCACCATGACTACCTGTGTACTGCCATGCTTCCCACCATGATGACAATGGACTAAATCTCTGACCTATAAGTCAGGCCCAGTTAAGTGTTTTCCTTTACAAGAGTTGCTATGGTCATGGTGTCTCTCTACAGCAATAGAAACCCTAACTATGACTCCCTCCTTCTCCTTTTAGGAGTGTGTGTGTGTGTGTGTGTGTGTGTGTGTGTGTGTGTGAGAGAGAGAGAGAGAGAGAGAGAGAGAGAGAGAGAGAGAGAGAGAGAGAGAGACGCTTGAGTTGACCAGAAGAGAACCTTGGAGCTGGATTACTGAGCCTTCTGATGTGAGTACTGGGAACCAAACTTGGGTCCTCTGGAAGAGTAACAAGTACTCTTGAGAGTTGAGCCATCTCTCCAGCCCCTTACCCTACTCTATGTTCTTGCTTCATTTTCTAGCACACATAACAATCCCATATTGTACTTTTTACTTACTAATTTACTTATCGGTGATATTAGCTCCATGAGAGCTGACTCTTTGGTTTGCTCAGCCCTGCATCCCAGTGTCTAGGACAGTGTCTGATGTATAACAGGTATTCCTTAAACACAGTGTGCAACCATATGGGTGTGATTCTCTAGCTTCTTCCTCCAGAGAGTCCCTCCATCTCTGAACATCATACCTTTAAACAAGTATAATGACAACGCTGGTGAAAATGATGATAAATACTTGGAAAACTTTGACTTTGTGCTTGGTATGTACAAAAATACTTAGACACAGAGCTTGTAGTTGTCCACAGATATATGTATAGCACAGCACACAAAGCAAGCACACAGGAAACGAATATGGCCAAAGTCTGTACAAAAGACAGCAATAAGTGTGACAAAGGATTAATTGGATTCCAAGCGGTGTGGATGACCTGCACTTCCCCACTCTCAGGAGCATCCCATTGGTAAGGATGCTGTCAAAGAACCAGATGTTGGATTAATTGTGCGAACCTTTGAGGTAATGTCAATGGGGTTGAGTTGCTTGGCCCTCCAGGCCCTACACACTAAATGTTTGGGTTAGAAAGTATTGCTGGAAGCCTCACGGTGACTGTGAGGAGTTCTCTCTAGAAAAAGGATCTCACAGGTGCAAATGGATCTCCCAGGCCCTGGATGCTTCCGGAGAAAGGAAACCAGGAGGTCTCCTTGGTGTTGTTTGCTGCCCCGTCACACACTCTGCAATCAGGATAGCCAGATGTTCCAGGACACAGGTGCACAGGGTGGTCCCATTTCCTGTGCCTCGTCCTGTTTCAAGCTGTGTTGGGACATCTCATGAAATCAGGATGCAGTGTCTGTGATTATAACTTTTAAATGTCCCCCATAAAAGTAGGTTCCCCTCCTCTAGATGTCTTCACGGAGCTCCTCTCATATCCTGCAGGCCCTTCTGTAAGTCAGGGCCCGTTAAGTTTTCTAACAGTCCTAGGTATTCAGTGTTTCTTCCAGCATCTTCTCTGCCTCGGTACACCTTCTCTCTCACCCTTGCCCTCTAATACAGCTAGAATTTGTAACAGAGTCTCCTGGAGGGATTCCTAACCAGTGTCCTAGGCCCCCTTGCTGGCTTTATCTGGACACTGCAAGGTGGACTGGAAATGTACTCATCTAGCAGATTCCAGACGATGGCATTGGTGGTGCAGGAGTCACAGCCGGAGAAAGGCGGTTATTATTTTGCCTGGATGTCTTTTCCTCCACTTGTCCCCCATTGTCACTGCCACTGACTGGGCTCCAGCCCTCCCAGACATCAAAACTTTGAAGACGGAGAGAGACGGTAAATATACATGCATATTTCAGAGTAGTGAAGAGCAGCCTCAAAGTCAGACGGTCACAAAGAGGCAAAGTCAGCATCCACAGGTAGCATGGCAGGCTGGTTCAACCCTCGTTGGCCAGGAGAACTCACGTCTACACGGACAAGGCCTTGCCATAGAAGAAATGCGGAGCCAGAGGAGAATCAGGAAACAGCAGTGGCTGCTGGCCTGTGCCGGCTACTTTTTTTTACCTCATTCGGCTCCTCTAAAAGGCACCCACCAGGGGCCAGGTGTGAGACTCTCACTCTGTTCTGTCAAATGTATTTTAAAGTCCCTTTTACATGATACAGTCATTTGTCCTCATGCGTCGTGGTCTTATAGAAGAGTTACAAGATAACCAAGCATCAGCACACGTAATTAAAGCGGGCCTATTCCAGGGCTCTACAGGAGACAGAAGTGGAGCAGGAAATGCATGCAAATAGAAAGTTTACTGGAGACTGGGTGTGGAGGATGTCTTTTCCAGGGGTGACACAGATGGAAGGGACAGCAGAAGGCCCCCATCGGGTCAAAGCAGGAAAAGGAGGCACACTCGGTTTTGCTTTCCTGAAGCATCTGTGTGGCTACCAGGTGGGAGAGGTGAGGAGCTGTGGGTGACTTACATTCACAGGAGACCATGATCCCGCCGTAGACAGAAGTGGTAGATCGAAAGAAGCAGGAGGCAACAGTGACATAGCAACCCACACAGCTTTGCAGTGGGGTAGTTTATAGGGCTGACCCCTGGGTTGCTGGCACGTGTGTCCATGGAAGATAACCATACTACACGTTTGTAGGACATTTTCTGTCATTAAAGGAAGTTTGCTGGGTGACTTTCAGAACTTTGGTCACAGCAGGAAATACCTCTCACTTTGCAGCTGTCCTCTTAGCCACCGAGAAGGAAAACCCACTTCCCACTTAGTCTAAGGAAGGACAGCGCATCAGCCATCTTTGCCCCACGCCTACCACGCCTCCCCCGGCTTACAGTCAGTGATGATTAAGTGTTTCAGGAATGAAGGGACATCTCTCCACCCCGAGATCCTTAGAGGTCATTCCTATCTTCAGAAATGGTGTCGGGTTCAAACAGACCTGGGGGATTCCGATGAGTTTGCATCCTCCAAGCTTGTGATTGTGTTGATGGTTTCCATGTGTTTCTGATCAAAGCTGCACACAGAGCCAGGCTTGGCAACGCAGACCTAAATCCCAGATCTTCTTAGGCTGAGGCAAGGGAGACTATGATTTTCCCGAGTTTGAGTCTAGCCAAGGACATTTGGTGAATTCTTAAATGGTCTGGACCATTTAGTGGGATTTTTGTCTTCAAACAAACGAACAAACAAACAACAAAAACAAGCAAGCAAAAGGGCATGCAATTATTCATTGTACACAGCTGGAGCCAGAAACATTGCCCTGGTTGGAAGGGAGCAGAGCTAGCGTGGACTCTCAGATCTGAGGAAACTAGAGATACAAGAAGAGCCTGCATGGCCCACGCTGTATAGTCTTAAGTTATAAAAAGCCCCCAAGCAGAGAAAGCAGTTTCGTATTCCCAGTGGAATCATGAGCTCTTACCCTTAGGTGCCTCTAGCCTTTGCAAGTGAAAACACGGAGCCCTGGAGCCCTGGTGAACCCAAATTCACCTTGCTCACCCTCCGGAGAGTTCATACGCCTAACAAAAAGTTGGCATGTGTGCCTGGTGTTTCCTGATAACATTGGGAATGCTCTAACCAAGTGTTTCTTCTGTATCTCACGACTTTGAGCCTCTGCGCTGAAATTACGCCCGTGTTTGAAGACACTGATTTATTCTGAGTCCCGTTGGCTGATTGCTGCTGATTCGTAGTGTTACTGACATGCCATTTCCTCAGCCTCCGCTGGTGACCGTGCCTCCCCGTGTCAGGCTGGAATGCCAGGATGATAGGTCATCTGTTTGGTTTCAGCCTCAGTTCTGGGAAGCATTGCCGTCTCCCTTCCTGAACATTTGATTTGAAGATAAAGGGAGGATGTTCATCCCCTCCACCCAGAAACTTCCAGAGGGTTCCTACTATCAATCTTCTCCTGCCTGGGGAAATTCCCCCAAACAGGGCTGACCACTAGTTGGGTGCCTTAGAGCAAAGGAGGAAGAAAGACTCAAGGGAAAGTCTGAGTAGTAGGTCTCTGTCACCATGATGTGGGTTTCCTGTTCCTCAGGCCAAGACTATCAGAGACACAGAGCACAGTGAATTGCCTGCCCATAGGCTTGGTGCCCCAAGTTCTAGATCTGGACTGGCCATCCTGGCTCTGTGACCTTAGTCAGGTGTCTTTACTCACTAAGCAGTTCTTCAACTGGAGAATGTGTTAGATGCAAGTAAAGATTTAGCAACACTTGCACTTATATTTTCATTTTTTTTAATTGTCCCATATGTGCTCTGTGCTTTTTTCTTTTATTTAGGGATTTATTTTTATTATTTTAATTTTGTGTAGAAATATGTATCTGAATTTGGGTGTGTGTGGATGTGAATGCAGGTGCCCTAGGAGGCTAGGGTCTTCAGACCCCTGGGAGTTAGAGCTATAGATGGTTGTGAACCACCTGATGTGGGTTCTAGGAACTGAACTCGGGTCACCTGGAAAATCACCACATGCTCTTAACTGCCGAGTCACCTCTACTGTCCTAGGTTGTTTTTTTTTTTCCCTTAGAAACATTTTATGACAGTTATTTATATGGGGTGGAGGCACATAGTATGCCTATGGAGGTCGGTCTCTCCTTTCGCCATGTGGGTTCTGGGGATAATATTCAGATCTTCAGACTCGGTGGCAGGTTCCCTGACCCCCAGGCCATCCCTTTGTGTCCCATGCTCTCCATCTGGAAGAATTTGGCTTCTAGACACATTGAACTTGAGCAGCGCCCTTCCCCTCACTTCCCCAGCACCTTTCCTTACTCGTCAAAGCACACAGCAGGGCCCTTGGTCAACACGAGCACTCGCTACAATTCCAGACAAAGACTCATTGTAAGGACACATCAGTCTTAGAAAATGTTTGGGATTTTTTTAAATGATTCACACTCCTGCAATGTTCGCCAATCCCTAAAAATCTTGAGGCTCCCCAGTAAAGAAGGAAATTGGCTAAAATATCATTGGAGAAGCCTTCTGTGTGTAGCATTCTGGCTAAGGCAATAGGACCCCACAGCCCTGTGTGAGGCAAGGTGTTGACCGAGGTTGCCCGATCCCCCAGCCATTCTCAACACCATAGAAACACACACAGGCTTACATTAATTATAAACTCATTGGCCTTTTAGCTCAGGCTTCTTATTAACTACTGTTTACATCTTATATTAACCCATTATTCTTGTCTATGTTAGCCACGCGGCTTGGTACCTCTCTCAGTGAGGCATTCTCATCTTGTTTCCTCTGCATCTGGATGACGACTGCAGACTGACCGTTTCTTCTTCCCAGAATTCTCCTGTTCTCGTTGGCAAGGATGTGTGCAGAGCTACTTACACAGCCCCCAGCTCAGGCAGTAATGTCTCAGGCCTCAGACCGCCCCTCTCTGTTGAAGAAGAGTCACTAGGTTCTCTGGGTAGTGTCTGTTCATGCTCCCCCTGCACTTAATTTTGCAGTAGTGTGTGCTCTCCAGAGCTTTCCATCAACCACAAGCCAAAAAGATGAATAGCAACTCCCACATTTATCCCGTGGATAGCTTCATTTACCAACATCACCAATACTTACAGATTATTTTAGACTTTAAAATGTGAGCTCACTTTCCAACCCTCTCTCCTTTTTATAGATCACATCTCATTATGTGCCAGCCTTGGTGGATCTAGACATCATTAGGTAGACCGGGCTGCGAGATTCTAATTCACAGAGATCCACCTACCTCTGACTCTTGAATGCTGAGATTAAAGTTATGTGCCTCCATTCCCTGCAATGTTTTTTATTAAATACACCAATAGGTTTCCTTCTTTTTCCATGTGCACAGCACTTACACAGCACATGCATAAATGCTACATGCATAAATAAACTAAGCAACACATGTAAGGATGTTAAACATTTCACATATTCCAAGTTATTTAACTTGGCCAAGTGGCAAGTTTTCTCACTTTACCATGGGGAAAATGAGTCTCTGCAAGGCACTGCAGCTGTTCAAAGTCACCTGTCTAGTAAGTGGTGGGACAGACATAAACCGAGGTCTTGTGTCTACACATCCCCGGACCCTCTTAGAGAGTGCTGTGTAGCTTCCTGCTGTTCCTCCAGCATTCTGGATCACTCTCTTCACCCTCTCATCACCCTCTCATCACCAGCCCCACCCACTCCATCATCTGACCCTAGTTGTCTTTTTCTCCTTCATGTCATTATGCTTTTTTAAATTGATTTTATTGAGCTCTACACTTTTCTCTGCTCCCTTTCCTGCCTCTCCCTCCATTTCTACCCTCTCCCAAGGTCCCCATGCTCCCAATTTACTCAGGAGATCTTGTCTTTTTCTACTTCCCATGTAGACTAGATCTATGTAAGTCTCTCTTAGGGTCCTCATTGTTGTCTAGGTTCTCTGGGATTGTGATTTG
>JAQHUG010000063.1:6435326-6453480 GCA_028555095.1 Dicrostonyx torquatus
CCACAGAAGTCACTGGCTTGGGCCTGCTCCCTTGGAGGTTCCTGACTCACACCTGATCCCGCATAGGTTTCTGGCTTGACCCTACTCCCATTGATCATTCCATGGCCCTGGAGGTCGCTCAGCGCTCCTAGGGTTTGCTCCACTTCCATGAAGTTTGCTGTCTCAAGCCTGCTCTGATCTAGGTTGCTG
The DNA here is from genome assembly GCA_028555095.1 of Dicrostonyx torquatus. Lineage (NCBI taxonomy): Eukaryota > Metazoa > Chordata > Mammalia > Rodentia > Cricetidae > Dicrostonyx > Dicrostonyx torquatus. Next base: position 6,435,516 of record JAQHUG010000063.1, read on the forward strand.
GCTCAGACCTGTTTCTGTAAATGTTCCTGGTCAGGATCTGCTCCTGTGGAAGTCCCTTGCTTGGGGTTGGTATTGCAAAGGTCTCTGGCTCTGATTTTCTTCCTTGGAGGTTCCAGACTTGAGTGCACCCAAACCACAGAGGACCTGGCTCAGGTCTACTCCCACAGAGGTCTCCATGAACCCACAGAGCTTTCTGGTTCCTGCCTACTCCCTCAGAGGTCTCAGATTCACACTCAGACCCACAGAGGTCCTGGCTCAGGTCTACTCCCTCAAAGATCTCAGATTCGTGCCCAGATCCACAGTGGTCTCTGTCTCTGGTCCACTTGCTTCCCTGTACCTGCTCCTGTGGAGTTTGCTCTCTCAGGTCTGCTCTGGCCTGGGTCACTGGCTCAGTCCTGCCTCCGCAAATATTCCTGGTCTGGATCCACTCGCACTCCTGTGGAGCTTGCCACCTCAGGCCTGTTCTGGCCTAGGTCACTGGCCCAGTCCTGTTTCCACAAATGTCCCTGGTCTGAATCTGCTCCTGCTCCCGTGGAGTTCACCATCCCAGGCCCGCTCCAGCTCAGGTCACTGGCTCTTGTGGAGTTTGATGTCTCAGGCCTGCTATGGCCTAGGTCACTGGCTCAGTCCTATTCCTGTGGAATTTGTTGTCTCAGGTCTGCTCTGGCCCAGGTTGCTGGCTCAGTCCTGCTTCTGTGGAGTTTGGCTGTCCCAGGCCTGCTCTAGCCTAGGTCCCATGTCATTATTCTTTTCTGACCTCTCTTGCTGCTGCCCTGTGTTATCTCAAATCTTCCTATGTGACTGGGATACTTGCCTTCCCAGCGCTCCTGATGCTGGTATAGTCTGCACCCCTACACTCTGCAGCAAGTCCTGCACAACAATCTGGTTGGGACCATAGAGCACAGAAGTGTGGAGAGAGCATTGAATCTCTGGGTCCGTGCCCTGGCTGAGCAGGCAAGCTGGGCTCTGAGCTACCACGCCTGTTCCCCTCTTCTCGGTGTATAGTGAGAAACTCGTCCTGGGGATTGTCTTCTGTTCCCTCTGGTTCTAAGCCTCACTGCTAATTTAAACACATTTTTATCATACAGAGCCCATTCCTAAATCAGAGTCACATTCCCAAGACAGGTTCCCATTTGTTAGTTAGTTAAAGAATTTAGCACATCACCTCCCAGCCTTTTGGGTGATGGTTATGACAGCTTTGGCATTTGTTACTCTCATAAACACCCTTTCTTCTAGTTCCTCCCATCTTCAAGATTGTGCTATTCCTTGGCTGCACCATCCCTGGGGACCACAGCATTCATCCTCATCACCAAGTCAGCTTTGGAACCTCATCTTTTCAAAGTCTTTCTGAACTGAGTGGCTGAAGGAGGCCATTTATAACCTAATGCCTCTGTAGAGCTTAAAAACATGCTATCTTGAGATCACAAGTTCCAAGAGAGGCTCACAGTATCAGGGTAACAAAGCCTGCTGCCTCCGTCTGGACCATGGGGCTCTCCAGCCTTGTTGGATGCATGCAGGTAAATCTGCCCCTCATTGCTACACCCTAGTTGTTCCTGATAGTTTGAGAACCACAAGGGACAGTATGAAACCACATTGCTTCCTTTGTAAAACCAGAAACAAACAACTTGATGCCCTCTACAGTTGTCTTTAGAGCTCTGTGTCCAACTTACAAATGAAGACTCTCAGAACACCAAAACTGTGGGTAAAGGGACAACGTGAATTCAAAGAACTGTAAAGGGCAAGTGCTTCTGTCAGAGACTGGGTGGAGGTGCTTGGGAGTGCTACTCCTTTTCTCATAGGCTAGGCCAGCAGAGTAGTAAGTTTTCTTATCAAGGGCAAGGTCTGTAACTTTCTTGGCCCTACTGGCACACAGTACTTCTTGACAAACTAGGTCTTGAGAGCACTCCAGTTCTCCCATTTTGCAGCAACTTCTTTGAGGTCCAGGGCTATGGCTATGCTTCTGAAAGAGAAACAGGAAGAAAAAAAAAACTGCTGGCCATGTGATTCTGTTTAATCCAAAATATCCCCCTGGGCTCATGTTTACACATGTGTATGCACACACACATGCACACACTCACACACACACAGACATGCTCACAGCCTTTTGATTAAGCTATTTGTTTACCTATAATGCACTTTTCAAAACAAAGGTAAACAGTACCCCAAGGCTGATACCTAGGGACAGTTCCTGTCCCTCCATCTTGGCTAGTTTTACATCAACTTGGTACCAGCTGGAGTCATTTGGGAAGAGAACTCTCAAGAGAGTGCCTCCATATGATTTACCCATAGGCAAGTCTGGAGGGCATTTTTTTTTAAGTGATTGATGTGTGAGGACCCACCCTGTTGTAGATGATGCCACTCCTGGGCTGGTGGCCCTGGATGCTAAAATAAAGCAAGCTAAGTAGGCCAGGAGGGAGGAAGCCAGTAAACAGTGGTTTTCCATGGCCTCTGCACCCATTCCTGCCTCAGGATTCCTGGCCTTATGCTTTGATGACAGACAGTGATGTGGATTTTATCACAGCATCACATTTTATCACAAACCCTAACTATGACACCCTCTTTACTTAAATGGCTTAGAAGTCCAGGATTTGATGTCAGAAGAAACCGGACAAGAAACCTGGCTTTGACCTTAACTGGTGCTTAACTCGGGGCAAGCCTTAGCAAGGACTGTGCTTCTTAATACACAAAATCAAAGTTGTTCACACTAGAATAGGTAGAGTTTTTTGTCGGGACCAACAGCTCTCCAGCAAATGCACAGACGCTTAATATTAATTATAAATGCTTGGCTGATGGCTTAGGCTTGTTACTAACTAACTCTTAGCCCATATTTCTTATCTATGTTCTACCATGTTGCAGTACCTTTTTTCAGCATGGCGTATTTGTCTTGCTTCTCTCAACATCTCCTGGTGACTCTCTCCTCCTTCTTCCCCATACTTGCTTTCATCCACAAGTCCCACCTATCCTCTACCTGCCCAGCTATTGGCCAGTCAGCTCTTTATTAACCAATGAGAGTAATACATATTCACAGAGTTTAAAAAGATTGTTCCACAACACATGAGAGGGAGAAAGCTGTGGAAGTGTGTTGGAAGCTGAAAAATGCTGCTCAAAGAAGCCATTATACTGCATTATTTATAAAGGCTTCTATATGGATTATTTGTGTACATGTGTGCATGCATGCACCCGTATAAATTTATGTGTACTCTGTGTGTGCAGGAGCCTGTGGAGGCCAGGGAAGGGTATAGATATCCTAGAACTGGAGTTATAGGAGGTTGTGAGTGCTGGAAATGGAATCTTGGTCTTCTGCATGAGCAGTAAGCACTCTTAAAAGCCCCTTGCACTAGATCTTAACTCCAACAATCTTGGAAACTCACATGCTCTAGGAAGAGGGACGCTAATGCAAAGTGTCTTTTGCAATGTTAATGAGCATGAGTGGTGGTGGGGGGTGCAGGTTTATTAGCGGGTTCTATGGCACTCTTTCAGTGAAGCCTGTCCTGTGCATGCACCATCCCCGGAGACATTTGGTAAACAACCACATAATAGATAAGCAGTGGCGATCATGGAAATACCACCTAGATGCTGGGTTGGTGGCAGTTCCCATGACCCTCTTTGTTTCCCTTTGTCTGCAACTTCTTTTCAAGTTTACCTTCTAAATATTTTTAAAATGATTTCTTGTATTCCCGCTTCCCGCTTCCCTTTCCTCCCCTCAAATCCTCCTTTATGTCCCTCCTTGCTCTCTTTAGAACTTCCAGCCTCTTTTTCCCATTAATTGTTGTTACATGTGTATTTATATGCTGCTAAACACATAAGAGAATAATGTTGAGCAGGAGAGGCGGCTCAGTGTTTATGAGCACCGGCTGTTCTTCCGGAGATTCTGAGTTTGATTCTGAGCACCCACATCAGGTGGCTCACAAGTTCTGGTGACTGTAGTAGCTTCAGAGGACTTGACACCCTCTTCTGGTCTCTACAGACACTTGCATGTGTGTGTGTGTGTGCGCGCGTGTGTGTGCGTGTCCACACACAGACAGGCACACACAGATAAAAAAATAAAAACAAATGTTAAAGAAAAGCAAACAAAACCAAGCAAACAAACAAACAAACAACAACAACAACAAAACCCAGCTGGCTTCAGAAGGGCACGTGGTTCCAGTTCTGCCTAGGGGAACCACTGTTGGTTTGGACCCATTCCCCCACAGGACACGGCAGTTCTCTCTGAGAGCGCACTGATTCATCGTGAAGGAATAAGAAAGACACAGGACAGCAGAGCTCTGTGTGATGCAGCAAAAAGGTGGGTACACGAACCTGTCACATGCTTTAGGGTGGCATGTATGCCCACCCTGCATATACTGCTGCTGCTACCCTTTCCCAAGGGCAGCCGTACCCACGGGACTTGTAGACTCAGAAAGCCGGGACAGATTCCCCAAGTCTTTCTGACTTCAGCCAGGGTGACCCTCCTGTGGTGACCTAACAAACCATCCCTGTCCTTCCTGCTGCTGCCCCACACTCTCCTCTCACCCTGCTGCGTGTCAGAGGCCTATCCATCCTTCTAGGCACACTTTCAACACTATCGCCTTTGGCGGCCCTTCCCCACCCACTGTCAGCAGGACTGATTGCCTCTGCCCTGACCTCTCTTCATCTTTCCTTCCCTGGCAGGGCCCAGTCTCTGTCTTAGAGATGATTGGGAACACACGCTACCCCCTTAGTCTGAATTTCTCAAGGTGAAGTCCTGTGCTCCTCTCCTCCCTCACCCTCTCCTCACTGCCCTACCCAGTTCTCAGCACCAGTAAGTGTTTGGAGTTGAATGAACAAATAAATCAGTTTTTCCCTTCCAACCACAGACGTCACCAGCCAATTGGCACGGTGAATTCCTTCTCCCCCTGGAGGGCTGGTCTGGTGACACAGACTGCATCTGGAACACAGACAGAGACTTAAGAGATGTCAGCAAGTAGAGATTGCTGGAAAATGGGACACGCAAAGGAAAACTCCATCAGTAACACGATGTCACAGAATGCAGGATGGGAGCCAGGGTTGGTGGCATGTCTGTGACCCCAGCATTGGGTGTGTGAGATGGGAAGATCCAGACTTGGGTACATAGTGAACACCCTACTTCAGAAACAAACAAAACAAAATACCTCTAAACCCATGGGTTAGTGATTAGTCACCAATTAACCTCAAAGCCCAGAACATATTTTTTTTTTAAGGCTGTCAGTTATTTGGCATGTCTAATAAAAATCATGACAATCATATACTAACTTAGTTCTTTGGAATTGTTTTGCTCCTGCTCATATATGATATTCAGGCCAACATCCAGTGCCAAAGGAGGAGCTGGGAGGGGCAGTGTGATGGTGTTGAAAGCGCCCCAGGCTGAGGAACAAAAATGACCCGGGACCTATACCTTGGAATACGTACTCACGACAGAAGGACGTCCTTTCTAGCCACCTCTGAGTCCCCAGGAGAAGCTGCCCCCTCCCTCTGGTTAGGGAAGGTAGACATTCCTTCCCATCTGATTTCCCAATACCTTTAACTGCTTTCCCAGTGCCTTCCGCTAACGGTTCCGTTGGTCTACCTACACAGTAGCACATTGTTGGCCAAGGCACGCTTTCAAGTGACAGCAGTGAAATGGGAACTGGGAAAACGGCTCCCGTTGGCTCACAGCCCCAGGTCTGACCTTGTTCCCAGTGCTGGGTGTACAGTAGTTTGAAGGAACTCCATGAGTCCTGAGTTGGAGTCCTTACTCTGCCGATTCCTCTGTATCTTCAGTATGCCCATTGGTAAACTGAGTCTCTATGTGATTGTAGAATAGCTAAACAGACCTCCAACCCCTACTGGTCTTCCCTGTGAACCCAGGGGACTATGAGGGACAACAGGTCATTTGCAGAGGGTAGAAGAAGGAAACCTGGACCATACTGTCCTAGTTCCCCAAGCCCCTGCCACCCACTGTCCAAGGCAAACACAGCAGTCATCCCAGGAAGCAAGTGATTAGATGCTCCCAGAGAGCTCTGTAAATTCCTAACGTCTCTCTTCAAGAGGTGGAAGAAATTGGACTGCTGAGGATATTTCTGTTTTTCTGTCTGTGGGTGAACGTGTATTGGGAAAGGGTTGTGTGTGTGTGTGTGTGTGTGTGTGTGTGTTATAATGTGCAAGTGCATTATCCCCCCTCCCATCTTGTGTCTTACACAACTAGTTATTTACACACCAGATGATCCCTGCAGGAAAAGGCAAGTCCCCAGCCGCTGTGGAATTTTAAGAGAGCTTCCTGGAATGCCCTTGTGGGATGTCTGGTTCTAATTGCCTTCGTCAGCGGAGCTGGCAAGCTGGCAGGCGCAATGAGAGGTGAAATTGAACAGATTCCAGTTCACATCAGACCCCCAGCCCTGCCGGAGTCCCCCAGGGCCCGGAAAAGAAAACAAATGTGGCCCAGGCAGTGGGTGGGGTAGGACGCTAGAGTGGAAGCTGGAACTTGAGTTGGAACGTGAAGATTCCTGTCCCAGAGCTGTGGATGGCGGCCGGCTTCTCTTTCTCACCCACTGTTTCTCCTTGCGGGCCTCCTGTTTCCCCATCTGCCAAATGTATGGTCTCCCAGGCCTCTTCCAAGTCTAAGATGGAGGAGCAAAAGTTGGGGGTCAGGAATATTGTCTTTGGACTTTTGAGCCAGATCTTTGCCTGTTAGATCTTTAAGCATCATGAGAGGTGAGAGGGGACTTCATTCCACCTACTAGAACCTAGGCTTGTCTCAAGGTAGCCCTAGCCCCTCTTCCACTGTTCCCCTAGGACTGACTTGAAGGTCTTGAGGTTTTAGCAGAGATCACTGCCTAGAAGGAGACAAGATTCACAGTTCCTTAGTGCCCCCTATGGGTCCAAAGGATGGAGATGCTGAAAAGAGATTGCCTGAGAAAGCCCTTCCTCCCCAAACCTCTGAGCAACTCTGGCTCCTACCTCAGAGCCGGAGGGCTCAAACTGAGCCCTAATTTAAGGTGAATTTCTCTTTCTTTTAAGCTTGTTGTTTTAAAGCACAGACTAAATTAATTTATTCGATCACCCCCACAGGCTATAGTTGGAGCGCTTCCCAAGGGGCCGACGGTATGTGTAGAGTGGCGTGGTTTATCAAATACAGACACTTGCTGTTCATCATCCTGCCCTTGCTAGGCCCAGCCCCAGCTTGACCTCTGACCCACAGCTAACACGTGTGTGTTGCCAGGGACCAGAAGCTCCCTTCTTTTGAGTCAGCCAGTATTTGTAAGGAAGCCTGCTTGGCCTGGAACTATCCAAATCCTAATCATAGTGACTTTTGCCAAAGTGGGGTAAACTTCCTTATCTAAGGAGGCATCTGTAGGCAGGCTACAGTCTGCAAGATCATCAAGCATCTTAGAGCATGCCTTTCTCTTGGCTCTGTTGCTGCATGGGCCGAGCTGACCATGAGAGCCCCTGCCTTCCTTCTCAGAGCCTTTCAGAAAAGAGGTACCAAAAGGTAAGGGTCACCATGGTGCTCCATTCAGTGAGTCAGCCCCCTGTAAGACCACCTGGTGGCTTTTGTTCAGATCTCATTGACCACTCCAGCTGCAAGGGTGACTGGGAATGGAGTCCCTGACACCTCTCTTAATGAAACAAGTTCCTCTCCTATGCCACAGGAGTGGGCACACGGGCCACAGCCAGTAGACTGTGGTGTCTGGGGAGCAGTGGGTACACCACCATCCTGGTCTCTTGTGGACAGTGGCTTCCCTCTGCAGGAAGACAGAGAGTAGCTGTGTGCTGCTCATTTGATCCAAGAGAACTTCTCAGCTTCTCACACAGCGCCGGACTGCCAAGTTGATGGGGGAGAGATGGTATCGGCAGGATCGTCTCTCTCAAAGTTAAAGCCGGGCAGATGACTCCAAACCAAGCACGCCTCTGGGCCTTTCCCTAAGGAAAACCATGCCAGCTCATCCATGAGGGCTTAAACTTAGCTCTCAATACATCCAACTAGTGTTTACCACCTGGTCTGGGACCAAAGAACATCTCCTTTTCAAAGACTCTGGTGGCTTTGTTCTAGTCCCAGGCCCTAGAGGACATGGAGGAAAGAGCCTCACCCTAAATTTGGATACCACCCCCTTCCCCACTCCAGGCACAGTCTGTTGCTTTCTTTTCATTTGCTCTGCTGGGAGCCTGAGCTAGCCTGGCTCAAGCCCCAGATCTTTAAATGTCTAAATGTGATCTTTAAAACTGTGCATGTGGAATACTGTCCTGTTGGCGTGGTTCACTTTATCCTCTGGCCCCTCAGACTTAGAGGAAAGGCTGATCCCTAATTGGTCCCCTGGTTCTGAGGCTGTCAGCGTCAGTGGGTTTGCCGTTGTTTTAGCACCCCGCTTCTCAGGCTGCAGCATGGCTGCTTGTCCGAGAGGGAAACTGAGGAACAGAAAGGTTGTCTGTAATAGTTATCCATTTCTCTAGAACAAGGTGTGCTGGGGAAAGAAGGACCCAGGTGAAGGAAGGAGAAAGCTTTGGCCGGCAAAGTGAACTGCGTGTGAGAGACCATTCTGTAAACTGGGGGAGACTCCAGTGCTTTCCCATGGGCCTCGGTAAGTCGCCTCCCCTACAACAACCACCTCATTCCTCAGCAGCCATGCCAGACATCTAACTAAGCTGTGCGTCTCTACAGAGCCTCATTCTAATTATGTTCCAGTTGTTGCCTCTCTTGTTTGATGTCACCCCGACATACCTCTTCTATCCTTCCTGTGACGTCCGTCCTGGCTGCCCTTCCAGGAGACTAGGATAATCAGATAGGACATCTCCTAGGATAGAGTTTCCAGGAATGAAATACATTTAAAATACATTTAAAGAGACCTCTTCTTTGAAAAGACAGAAATAATCAGCTCCAATTGGTTAAAAACCATTTATCACAAAGGCCCTGAATCTATGTACATTTGAGGTCTTTTCTTTAGTATAATCTGGTGATTACGCATATATCATGGAAGATTCTGGACTCCTGGGCTCCACAGACAGCTCCCCAGAGGCCCAGGGAATTTTTTTTCATTTCTCATAATATACTTTTACAAAGACAAAGTATCATTTTTAGCACTTTGCAAGTTGATAATTTTTCTATATATTTCTATGCCGTTAATAGGAGGTATTTAATATGTTGGAGCACTTAAGAACCTAAGATCAGGTTGTGTTATCACTGCTTTGCAGCCAGCAGGGTTGAAAGAAAAGAAAAAAAAAGATTTGATGTGTTTCCATCTTCATTTCATGGCAGAGGAGGAACTGGAGTCCCAGGACTATGCCAGTTCCTCAAAGTGACCCCTTTCCAGCATGGTTGTGGCTAGTAAAACATAGTCAGGTCCATGCTTTCTCTGGACTCAACTTTAAAGTCTCCAAGGCACAAAATCAAAGTGGCTGAATCAGGGCAGAAGTTTCAGTGGAATGAATCATTTCTACCTCTGGATCATTCTTTTCTTTACGGGCGGGGAGGAGTTGTTTATCACCCCAGCGGACAGTCTCCCGACCTCCTGGAATATGTACATGAGCAATGCTATCAAAATGGGTCTGCAGTCATCTAACAGCTATGCATGGCTTTACTGAGTGTTTCTATGCCTCCTGTACAGGATGGGGCCAAGGCTCAGACTATGTATTGGCATTATGGTGCAGAAGGGGGGAAATTTAAACCTGCATGAAAGGTGCATGTGTGGGGGGTGGGTGGGAAAAGAAAAGGGTGGTGTGAAGAGAAGGTATAGTATTTTGACATTTGCAAAGAGAAGAAAGGGACTGGGGACACACAAGCATTCTTTCACGCCCTGAAAAGCACACTTGTGTAGAACACCCAAAGTAGTAAATTATTAGAACAAGGTGGTAGTGGTGGTAAGAGATTGGAAGGCATGTCCCTACTTTATACCTTTTATTTACCTTCAGAAGATTAAGTACAATTTAATTAAAATGGAATAAATTAGAATGATATAATATAATGTCTGGGTCAGTGGTTCCAAGGCCTCAGAGTAGGTGAGTGTGGTCTAAGGTGGATGGTCTTTAAACCAGCTTCAGCTACATAACCAGTGGCTGATGCTTTGACCTCAGTTCTGGGCATGCCCTGCTACTCATAGCCCTCCCAGGAGCCAAGGCCAGTGGGGGTCTAGAGGTCACAACCACGCGCTACTTCTTCAAGCAAAACTGAAGTGTACAGGTACTTGCTGGCACAAAACTGAAGTGCACAGGTACTTGCTGGCACAAAACTGAAGTGCACAGGTATTTGCTGGCACAAAATGCTCCTCCAGCAAAGCCGTGGAACCATGCTCCTAGATTCCAGTCTTAGGCCAACCAGAGGGCACCCCAGAACCTGTCATGACGGGCTGTCAGGAGTCACTGAAGGTATCCCTGGAGACCCTGGAGGTGACCCTGCCTGTCTTATGGAAAACAGGAGGCAGGGTCGGAGAGCCAAGTGGAAAGGGTGTGTTAAAGACCCCCTTTGGCCACCCATGATTGTGGGGGGGGCATGTTTAGCACTCTGCAAACTCTCTGCAGAAACCCCCAAGCTTATCCCTACGCACATTTCCTGTCACAGCAAGTCTGTCGGTTCAAAGTGGCCCCACTTTGAAAGCTGCAAGGAAACAACCAAGATGAGCTCCAGTGAATAAGATTTCTCAGGGACTACTGGCCTCCTTAGGGACAGGGCACCGAGTCCCACTCCCTGTCTCCATTTACTGCCTTAGCTGCTGACTTTGGGGGTCTCAAAGTTCATGAATGAGCAAAGCACCTCCCTCCTGACCCTTCCAGCCCTCACTGCTCTGTCCCTGTGCCTCCCTCCAGGCAGCCTGCAGCTCCCGGAGACCTTCAATTAGGCAGGCATCTCCAGACCTCTCTGGGGCTGGCACGGTCACATTGTTTGCATTCCCTGCCGGTGCTGCCGCTCCTGAGCCAGGAGGCACAAAGTCTGTCTGTGTCCAATTCTTATTTACCTCAGAGAAAGGGCAGAAGTCTTTTAATTCACAGCGCTCACCGGTGATGGTCAGGAAGGTGTCTTTGATCATGACTGTTTTTATGATACTCTTCAGGTGGTGTGCTGGGTCCGTGGGGGAGGGGCCCCAGGTTAAATGGTATTCAGCTCATGCTCAAGAGGCAGCTGCAATCAAGTCCCACGCACTTTTGCACTGGGACAGTGATAGATGTCAGAAGGGCTGGGCGTGCAAGGGAGGGCCTGGATGACACTAAGGAATGTCTGTGGCTTTTACAAGGCAGGTGGGTATGGTAAAGAGAAAGCAGTCTTTGTTAGGCTGGTGTCAAGGTCGCTTTACTACAACACCCGGGATGGGGTGGGGGGCAGTCTTAGGTGGTTTGGTGTGGACCAACACGATGTCGGGAATTTGCCATAAAACATTCCAGAGAAAGCCGAGGAATAGATTGATGATCATAATTACTGATGCTGGTGACGGACCTAGTGGGTTGTTATATCATTCTTTGTGCTTTTGTATCTGCTTAGAATTTTTCGACTAAAAAGTTGAAAAAAAGGAACCTGGTGATTAATTCATAAGCATAAGATCCAGGATGCTGTCGCACAGCAGCTGAGGTTGTCGCAGGTTAAACTTCGTGTCAGAGGGGGAGTGGAAGGATGGGCAGGATTTGGAAGCTCTCGGCTTTGTTTGTGTCTGTGGATCCTCTTGGGTCTTCATTCCTGTGAAAGCATTTCCCCTCACAGGGTGTGACCCACCCTCGCTTCAGACATCCATCAGGGTGGGGCTTTCAGAAGGACAGGCTGCCAGAGCAGAAGCTGTCCTAACCCTGACCGGACCCTGAGACTCCGCTCACCCCCCGCCCCGGCCCTTCTTCCTCCCCTCCAGTGCTCCAAGTTGTCTGGGGAAAATTACCCAAACCCCATGTAGAAAATTTAAGGCCTTGGCTGTCATCCCATAGATGACTCCCAAATATTACCATTCCGAAGGTGGGAGTGGAGGGAAGGCCAGAAGTTCAGAGGCAGCCATTGTGTCGTCTGAGAGCTGGGAGCGCCACCTGCTGGCAGAGATCAGCAGAAAGGGAGGTCAAAGATGCCAGGAGTTCACCAAAAATAGGGCTCAGATCTCTCTCTCTCTCTCTCTCTCTCTCTCTCTCTCTCTCTCTCTCTCTCTCTCTCTCTCTCTCTCAGAGAGAGAGAGAGAGAGAGTCCTCCTAGATTGGTGGTAGAGTCTCTATCATGAGTTCTGGTGCCCGCTCCCCTCCACCAGCAAAACCCAACATCTGCACCAAGAGGCTCCTGCCTTGCCCTGCCTCATCTTTACCTCACCTTTTCTCTTTTCTCTCCTGAAAGCATTTCCTGACCCATAAATCTTGAGAGATTTATTGTTTCCTGAGGCATCCCTTAGTCAGATGAAGTGGCTTCACAGCCCAGACTCAGAATCACCCTGGGGTCAGGGCTCTACCGTGGGAGCAAAGTCTCTCCTAGAAAGTGGTGGGGAGGACACTAGCCCTCCATCTGTTTCTGAGGAACCACGGACACCACTTTTCCCAGTTTCCTGCTCACAACGCAGGAACACCCTGCTCTTCTCTGTTTTTCCGCAGGCCAGGCGAGGAGCGGTCACAAAGAGGAGGGGGCATAGAGGCGTGCAGCTCCCGCTCCTCATCCCCCGACCTGGGAAGCAAGACAGGGACCTGAATCTCCCTGCTGCCTCCATTCATTTCTTCTCTCTGAAGCCTTGGCTTGTTCTGATATCCTCTCCCGCGTGAACCAAGCCTTCCTTAAACACAGCTCACCTCCTAAGTCCACAGGTAATGTTTCCTTGTTGCCTGGAGGATACATCAACAGATCTTTCTGGGATTTTAAGCCCCTTGTGCTATGACTGTTCACCCCGACATGCTGACCTTCCTGTTTTCTCCCGTGCTCGAATCTATGCCCCATCCTTGTCCCTAACCACACCTCTTCCATGCCTGAGTGGATGCCAGTCACACCGTCACTTCCTGCTCCTCTACCTTCAAGGGCTGTGATATATTTTTTTTCTTTTTGCTGAGGCCTACCTCAAACGTCACCTTTTCCTGGAAGTCTCTAGAAATAGTCTTGCTCTAAACAGCAGAATCTCCTTTGGGTCTTCCCGGGTTTATTTGTCTTCTGTCTTCTCTGAGCTTTGCAGGCTGCTGCGTTTGTACCTTTTTGTGTCCACAGATGATTCCCCCTGTCTGGGGTTTTGAGCCCTGGAGATCAAATACAGCACCCACCGGATCCTGCCTCTCCTCACCCACCCTCACCCATGGACCCAGAGACCCAGCATGGTTTCCAGGGGAGAGAATCCTCAGAGGTCATTGGTGAGTGAATTTCCAAGGGACTTATAAGTTATGCTGCATAATCCAATATTTTGGCTTTTGCAGTCTAGATTGCCCTTCCCAAAGGCCAGTTAACCAAGATCAATATACCATAGAGAGACAAACTGTCCACTGTCACTGTGGTCACTCCAGCTCCTGATGATGCCTATTGTGGGGGATGCAGACCTGGTGCTTGTCAGTTTGCAGAAAGGACTCATTCCAGAGATGCTGAGAGGGAAGGCCCCTGAGAAGGTGGTCGCCGAGAGCCCCAAGAAACAAAGAACACCTGCTGTCCCACCATTGCTGGGAGACAGGAGTCCTTATAGCTTTGGTAACATGGGTGACAGCAGGATACAGCATGCTGGTCCTGCCTCTGATGTGATCAGTGCTCAGACCATGGCGAGTTCCTTTCTCATCTATACTACACATCCTTACGGCCTGTGGGAGACTGAGACTCTAGGATCAGAAGGACCACAGCCAGTAAACAGTATTTCCTGTGAAGCCCTTCCCACATGTGTACCTTCATTCATAACACAGTTACGTCCTTCACAGTTGTGTGGACTCCAGACTGTCCCGGTCATCAGTGGATTTTTTGCTAAGAACCAATAACCAATAAAGACTTATATTAGTCAGCCAGTTGATCTTTAGAGACTATTGGTAATTGTTACTTTACAAGTGTGGGAAATGAGACCTGAAGAAAAAAATAGATTTATTTGGACCAATATTTTATTTCTTTGAATTTTTATGTATTTTTTCTGTTTCTCTGAGTGATAGACAGTCATTGTAGCATGATTAATAAAAAAATCAGAGACAGATATTGGGGTTCAACCTGAAGGCCAGAAAGGTAAAACAGTCAGCCACTGGCTCTTATCTCTACCTCAGTCCAAAATGGCATTCCTGCCTTCAGGAATCCTCAGAATGAGACTGACTGAGAGCTGTCTCCTCCCGTTTTATATTTCTTTCTAGTGCTGGAATTAAAGGCATGCACCATTACTGCCCAGTTTCTATGGCAGTAGTGACTACTGGGATTAAAGGTGTGTGTTACCACTGCCTGATCTATAAGGCTGACCAGGGCAGCTGTTTTGCTTTCTGATCTTCAGGCAAGCTTTATTTATTTATTTATTTATTTATTTATTTATTAAAGTACAAATGAAATATCTCTACAATTCATTGTAAGCAAATACTGGAAAAAAGAAAAGTCCAGGTGGTGGTGGCCCATACCTTTAATCCCTTTAATCCCATCACAGATAGGCAGATCTCTGTGAGTTCAAGGCCAGCCTGGTCTACAGAGCAAGTTCCAGGACAGGCTCCAAAGCTACACAGAGAAACCTTGTCTTGAAAAACAAAACAAAACAAAAAACAAAAGCAAACAAACAGGCAAAAAGCAGAAATAAAAAAGGAAAGAAAACGAAAACTTTAATGAAGGAAAATAATCGTCTATACTCCCTCTATCCAAAAATATCTGTAGGTTCCCAATATCTTTACTTAAACCCATTGACTTTGGCTTATTTTTACAAAACTACCATGTGACAATTCTTGCTTAGAAATCCTGGGACTTTGCACAGCCAGTACTGTGAAGCCTCCTCCAGCCCTACAATATTCTCTACTCTGCATTGTGAAGCTGATCCTATAATTCTAAACACACTATACATAAATACACTGTATTTCATTTTGTTAGCCCCCTGTGGTTTCAAAACTACCCTGCTTCCATGCACTCCTCAAAGTGGCTCTGGGTGGCATTTCTATAATTGGAATTCACAAGGATGTGCACCCTCTAGAGATCGCTGGTGTTGGCCTTTGCTGCAAGCAAGCCATCCAGCTTGCCTCTCACTCCTGACATACCAGCTGAATGATGGGATGCCAAAACCTGAAGGGGCCCTACACAAGAAGATTTACGAACCCTAACAGATGGGGAGACCGAAGTCCGCAAAGGACAAGGGGTTTTCTGCAATTCCAAGGTGAGCTGGCAGAAAAAATGTGAGCTGAGCGTGGGTGGCTACCTGCCCAGCAAGCTTCTCCACAGTCCACTGCCTCCCTTCATCCCAGGACCCTGAATTACATTGCCCGGAGGCATGCTTGGCAGGTTGTCACACTTCTATACAGCCAGCGTGGGCGTTCCCTGAGCTGGCATCTGCACCAGATGAAAAGTCCGTATTCAACACAACCCAGCTCCACCGGGGCATCGGTGGGCTGTCCATTTTCTTCACAGACAGAAATGCCCTCTCAGGGTTCAAATCTTGGCTTTAAGGGGGTAGAATCCAGACAACCGAGAAAAAGCAGCACATACTAAACCTCCTAAAAACTGGGGGCTCGCGGGGAACTGGAGTAAAGTGGTTTGCAGGCTCGGGACTTCAAATGGTCTCATGAAAACAAACCGCAGACCCAAATGCGATCGCCTGCTTCCCACCCCCAGCTGAATGGGCGAGCTCCCATCTTGGCCGTTGCTTCTCCCGCAATGGAGCCAAATAATGTGTGCCTGGCCAAGGTAAGTTCCCCAGGGCTCTGGAGAAAGCTTCCTGGTGGGGACTGAGTGGGCTGGGGAGGCCCTGCTTATGCTAACAAGGCACTAAATTAGGGTATTACACGCCTCATTTAGCACGACTGTGCAAAACCTAAAAGTACTAATAAATTTTCCTTCTGGGGTCAAGAATCATAAAAGGAGAGATGATCAACCATTAATTAGCGGGGCAATTACAGCTTGATGGTTTCTGTTCTATCTCTGTCTCTCTCAAATGGCACAATTTGTTCCAAATGCTTTTTGCAAAGCAGTCTTTCTTGTGTGTGTGTGGGGGGGGGGGCTAGCATTAGCCAGGAAAAGCTCCTGTCCTCCAGGTCTCTTGCCTGGGTGTAAATGTTCTAGAAGATCAGCCCTGGGCATTTGATCAACAGGAAACCTTGTTCCCCTTTCTGTGTTTATTTCCCCCACCCCCCAAACAGCCTGAGTGCCAAACAGACCTCACTCATAGAAAGGAACATTGATTCACTCTGAAGTTCTAGGGACACCTGGATTTTTGTCAGGTCTTGCAAAGCAGAGCTGTGTGGGATGAGGAGACTCAGTGTTTTGAGTCCACCAGGGATGGCTGAGGACCAGCCTGTCACTATCCACTGCTTCCTTTCCCTCCCTTTTAAGGGTGCTTAGTTATACAGTATAGAAATCTGGGTGAGGATTTTGCAGTTCTTAGTTGGAAGTCTTAAACATACCAGGTTCTGCACCAGTTTTTGTGCCCTCCACAAGTGCTGAGTATAGAGAGAAATGTTGGTTAAGAATCACTGGAGAGATGGCTCAGCAGATAAGAGCATTGGCTGCCTTTCCAGAGGACCTGGGTTCATGTCCCAGCACCCACATGGCAGCTAACACCTGCCTCCAGTTCCAGGGGATCTGGCACCCTCACACAGACATACATGCAGGCAAAACACCAATGTACATAAAATAAAAATAATAATAAATAAAAATAAATAAATAAAACAAAAAGAATCATGGGGCCGGCCAGCTGGGTATGATGGTGCACACCTTTAGTCTTAGCACCCCTGAGGCAGAGGTAAGTGAATCTCTGAGTTCAAGAGCAGCCTGGTTCACAGAGTCAGTTCAGGACAGGCAGAGCTACACAGAGATACTCTGTCTAAAAAACAAGCAAACAAACAAAAAAAGAATCATGGAGTCAGCAAGAGGGCTTATTTAGCAGGTAAAGATACTTGCCACCAAACTTGACCTGATTTTGACCCTGAGACCTAGGTGATAGAAAGACACCTGCAGGGTGTCCTCTGAGCTCCATACCTATGCGGGAGCACTCACCACCGCAACTTGATAAATTAATAAATAAATGTAATTTAAAATTTAAAAACAAACAAGGAAACTAATAAAAAAGAGTGGTCACTGTAACATTCTAATATCCTCAGACCTCCTCTGGGCTTTGATTGACGGGGCAGGTGAGTGCCCCAGGAACCAGAGAACAGATCTAGACTTTCTGGGACGCCTCTAAGGCAACTGGGGATAAATGAAAGTAAGTGGGTCTAGAGGAAGGCTTCCCTTCCTGTTGAACCCTGCGTGTTTCTCTAGGTGGTGGCTTCAGAGGCATAAACATACCCAGATGTTTTAAACCTTCCCCCTGTTGTATCTAATCATCAAAACAACAGGAGCTTTTGAACCTTTCTTCCCTACCCCCACCGGGACTTGAAGAACCTACCTTAAAGGACTTCCATTTGTCCCCTAATAGCTCTCAGGCATGGGGCGGTCAGGGCCTTTGGTCAACCACAAAAACTGTAACTTTAAGGCCCCACACATTTCTGGTTGCCCAGAGTGTTCAAATGCAGATTGGGACGGTTACCTGAAGTGCAAAGCACAGGAGTCCTAGGGAAGTCAGGGATGGGAGCCCTAGGAAAAACCTACCCGCCAAGTTAACAAGTCAGTTTTCAGCTAGCAGGTGCCAGGCTGTGCTGGCCTCTTGTGCGTTTCCTCTGTCTTGAGGCTTGGCCTTTCTCTCCCAGCTCCAGCCTATACCATCTATACCATCTATACCATCTATACTAGCTCTGCAACTGCTGTTGCTTGGCTGGAACTTGGTTGCTCATATAAAAGTCCCTCCCTTCTTCTGTAGGAGGGTCCTTTATTTCTGTTGCTTTCATTGGTTAAATAAGACTCTGCCTGGCTTGTAAGATAGGTCAGCCCTTAGGTGGGCGGAGTAGACAGAACGGAAGTTCTGGGAAGAAAGGAAGTGGG
>JAQHUG010000063.1:6506306-6563495 GCA_028555095.1 Dicrostonyx torquatus
TCTGTGCTACTGGTACTATATTTAGGAAGTGGTTTCCTGTGCCAATGTGTTCAAGGTTACTTCCCACTTTCTCTTCTAGCAGGTTCAGTGTAGCTGGCTTTATGTTGAGGTCTTTGACCCACTTAGACTTGAGTTTTGTGCAAAGCAATAGATATGGATCTGTTTGCAGTCTTCTACATTTTGACATCCAGTTATGTCAGCACCATTTGTTAAAGATGTTTTCCTTTTTCCATTGTACCTTTTTGGCCTCTTTGTCAAAAATCAGGTGTTCATATGTGTGTGGATTAATGTCAGGGTCTTCAATTCTATTCCATTGATCCACATGTCTGTTTTTATGCCAATACCAAGCTGTTTTTATACCATAGTTCTATAGTAGAGCTTGAGGTTAGGGATGGTGTTGCCTCCAGAAGTTTCTTTATTGTACAGGGTTGTGGTGTGGGAGAATTGTCTGTATTCTGTCAATCATATTTTAAATAAATGCTTATTGGCCGGGCAGGAAGTATAGGTAGGTCAACCAGACAGGAAGTAGAGGCGGGGCCATGAGAACAGGAGAATGCTGGGAAGGAGGAAGCCCATTCCTCCCAATCCTGGCCCATACACCCAAGAAGCAGGCAGGATGTGACCTGCCCCACTGAAAAAGGTACTGAGCCATGTGGCTAACATAGATAAGAACAATGGGTTAATATAAGCTATAAGAGCTAATAAGAAGCCTGAGCTAATGGGACAATCAGTTTATAATTAATGCAGACTCTCTGTGTGATTTCTTTGGGACCCGAATGGCTGTGGGAACTGGGCAGGACAGAAACCTCAACAAGTAGGCCCCCATGCTACAGGGTTGTCTTAACTTTTCTGAGTTTTTTTGTTTTTCCATATGAAGTTGAGTATTGTTCTTTCCATGTCTTCGAAAAATTGTGTTGAAATTTTGTTAGATATTGCATTGAATCTGTATATTGCTTTCAGTAAGATTGACATTTTTATTATGTTGATCCTATCTATCCATTTGGATGAGAAATCTTTCCATTTTCTGATGCTTTCTTCAATTTCTTTCTTTGAAGACTTAAAGATCTTGTCATACAGATCTTTCATTTATTTGGTTAGAGTTAGTCCCAAGATATATTTGTGGTTATTATTAAGGGTGATATTTCTCTGATTTCTTTCTCTGTCCATTTATCGCTTGTGAATAGAAGGGCTATTGAATTTTTTTTTTTGGAGTTAATCTTGTATCCTGCTATATTACTGAAGGTGTTTATCAGTTGTAGGAGTTCCTGGGTAGTTTTTGGGGTCACATATGTATACTATCATATCATCTGCGAAAAGTGATATTTTGACTTCTCAGTTTCTGATTTGTATCTCCTTGATCTCCTTTTGTTATCTTATTGCTTTAACTAGAATTTCGAGTACAATATTGAATAGATATGGAGAGGGTAGACACAGGCTTTGATTCTTGTGGAGCTACTGAAGGCATTTTGACCTTGGAGGACTAGTTTTCTCCTACCCAGGAGTCCCTGTATCAGCCGGCTCCTAGGTAGTCTGCTGCCAGGAACAGATGTGCCAGGCCAGTTCTAGGTGGTCTTTTCTGAAGACCTGAAACTATGAACAGACAAAACCAGGTAAGAAGACCAATGCTGGTGCTGGGCCTGGAGGAATGAAAAAGGCCCTGGAAGAGGGAGGTCTCTGCTATGCTTGAAGCGAGTCCTTGGGTGTCAACTGAAGATAGTGCTGTGATGGTTGTTTCCTGCCACTCCTAGGCTAGGTGTGACCCAGAGAAAACATTACTACTGTCTCCTTACACCAAGAGAGAGCTGTCACACCTCAAAGGCACACATCTCTTGATGCTCTGAGGAAGGGAAGGTACTGGTCATCATGTCAGACTTGACGATGTAAGGCCAAGGTAGGGATCCCATTAATATGGAAAGGTAAGAGTGGCTGCTTGGAGATGTCCTATTCAGGTGTGTGTGTGTGTGTGTGTGTGTGTGTGTGTGTGTGTGTGTGTGTGTTTAAGGTTTGTTTATCTTTATTTTTTATATATGAGTGTTTGTCTGCATGTATGTGTCTGTACCATGTGTGTGCCTGGTACCCATGAAGGCCAGAAGAAGGTGTCAGATACCCCTGGAAATAGAGTTAAAGATGATAGTGAGCCCCTGTGTGGTACTGGGAACTGAACGTGGGTCTTCAGCAAGTGCAGCAAAAGCTCTTAACCAATGAGCCCCTCAGATGGTTTTTTGATGTTTAGATTGAATGAGAGCATCCCAGAGCCTTCTTCCTGAAGTATGAATCTAGGCCCTCTCTTTTTCTCTGTAAGAATGGAAATAACAATACCTATTTGGTAGGCTTCCTCAATGCCATGAGACAAACTGTGTAATGTATTTGAAATGGTCCTGAGAGATTGTAATTGTCCACTGTTAACTACCTATTGTTACTATAACTTGTGAGTCCAGAGTGTCAATCCTTCCTCTGACTAGCCCCTGGCAGTGTCTGCTTCGCCACTTTTGGTGACAGAGAGGCCACACATTCTCCTAAGGCCTCAGTACTGTTGCTAGAAGACTCTGACTATTGAGTGGTCCTTCTGTATGCAGCAACTAAAGGCTTTACACGGGAAGCCTACTAAAGTACCCACTAAGAGAATGCTGTTCAGCACGCACTGAGTGGAAATCTGCCTTCAGGATTTAAATGGGATTTGCCCTGCTTGCCTTGAGGTATCTAGTGACTGTCTCAGATACTGGGCTCAGTCTTGAGCTGATTGGTTTCCAAGGGGGTCCAGAGGCATTGTCCTCCCACGGTGGCATTTAGGCAGCTAGGTGGGCTGGTGGGAAAGGTGGGAATGGAGGAGGGCTTATGTGAGGCAGTTCCTGATAACTGAGTACCAGCTGCCTGCTAATTCATTCTCAGATAGGATCAGGTATCAGAGTTTGATTAAAGGAAATCTCACTGACTTAAAAAAAAAATCCAAACAGTTTAGATAATTTTGGGAATGAAATTCAGGATCCAGAATTGATGGAGATTGTCAAATCTGTCACTTACAAAATTTCCTAAACCCTTAAAAGTTGGCCAGAGTATTACCTAAAACACTGTGTGTGTGTGTGTGTGTGTGTGTGTCTGTCTGTCTGTCATACTCTCAGTTAGACCATTCCAAGAGTCTGACATAGTATGTCTTAGCACCTTCAGGTGGTGGCCTAGATACCCTCCCCAGCTACTAGGGAACTCAGGTTTTCTTGCCGCAATCACTAACCTGAGAGAGGGAGGGTTTGGGCTAGTTTTATAACTTTTGGAGAAGGCTCAAGTTGCCCGTTAACATGGCTTCATTGCCCCTGGGAACCTGCTGATCTGGGCCATGAGACCATAAAAGGTGCCAGCTGGGTCATTCTTTCATTAAAACGTACACAACCATACACAGAAGACCTGTTTTACAGATGAAGAAACTGAGGCAAGGGGGCAGGAAGCGCCTTCCGGTGTAGCTCTTGGGTGGCATAGCCCAGTCTGTTCTCCTCAGCATGGTTTGATCCAGGGCTTGCTCCCTATTGACGGCTCTAGACGTGAGGATTTGAGGAGTTTCTGGTTCTCTGTTTCTCTGCAACCTGTCAACCCTGCTGCATCTTAGCTTCCTGTACCCTTGAGCAGCAGCGCCAGGGGGACCGAAGTGAGATTTGGCCCCAGAGAGTGACTTGCCCCTCATACAGGACCCCACAGCATCGAAGATGGCCTCTGGTGTGTGCTGTCACCCTGTCATGTCCCACCCCTCCGCCCCATGCCTCTGAATCTGTTCCCTGGTTCATTTACTACTGGGCAAGAACTCCCACAATGCACCTGTACCTCAGAGATCCTAGGGATCTGAAAATACCAATTCCACATCCTGGAGCCAGGCTCTGTTTTCTGAGCTGAGAGATCTTTTTGTTTGTTTTAGAGCTGGCTAAATCATCCAAAAAATACATGAGGAGACACACACATAAACAGGTGCCCACACTGGTTCATGTTTGTTCAGCAAATGTGTCCGCCCCTCTTCCCACCGCCCCCCATCCCTCCCGTGTCTGTACTGGGTGCCAGGGCAGCGTCTCATGGGGATAGAAAAGACAGATACACAGAAAATGATGCCGGAGTTTGGTAGCACCATCATGCCCCCGTCCTGAGCATGGAGCCTTTGGCATCGCAGCTGGTCACAAGAGACACTGCCTCAAAACAGAAAGCCAGCTTCCCCCACTCATCGAGAGGAGAGGCCACAGAGCCCTGGCCACTGACCTGCTGGCCTCTCACTCACTGGTCTGATCACGTGCAGCTCCCAGGGGACCCCATTGTCTGCAGGGACAAGCCGGGGTTCATTTGGGAAACCGTCCCTGGGAATGGAAAGGGAGATTTCAACCGTGGAGTTACACTTTTGTGTTAATACAACTGTGTTTTGTTTGGGGCGTTTTGTCTTTTTTCAAATAACACTACACAGAGAACCCGAAGAAAGTCCCCAGGCTGCAGCAGAGGGGGGGAAGGGGAAAAAAAAAGAAAGAAAGAAAGAAAGAAAAAAGAGAGAGAAGAAAGAAAGGAAAGCAAGGAGAAAAAAGCCCCTCGAGCCCCCTCCCCAGTCCTTCCCAGCAGCCACGTGGGTTTGCGCAATTAAATCTCAATAGCTTCTTCCTGGGCTTTGTGAGGACTGTGACTGCCTCATAAGGAGGGTCCCTGTGGCATGCAGAGTGACTTGGCCCTCCACAGCAGTCTTGTTAGGTCACACTGTCCCCTGCAGCTCCTTCCGGCAGCACCTAACCATACAGACTCCTTCCAGGTCCGAGTTGTTCCCAGCAGCAGGGGAGCCCCCAGCCTGGCAGGAAGTGACTTGGTCTCCAGCCATGAAAAACCTGTCTGGCCATAAAGAATGCGGAGGAAACCGACTGCCGGTTCCACTTGCTTGTTTTTGTGGTTACAATGAGTTCATTGCAAGTGCTAAATTGGTTTACAGCAGGAGCGGGGAATTCCTCTTCAGCGGATGGATCCAATAGGAACTGTGTTCTACACATGTAGCATTTTCTGTCTAGGAAATCCTAAATTTCAGAATACCTCTAACAAAATTACAAGTGTAGAATTCAGTAACAGATGAGCATCTTAAACCTGAAGTGCTGTGGTGAGCAGAATCCAGATAAGTAGGGGAGGGCAGGGTTTCTCTCCTCTCCTCTTGGGTTCCCTCATCTTCCCCCTGTACTCAGGACCCACCTCCAGGTAGCCTTCACTGGGCTCATCGACCCCTACCACGCACCAGCAACTCTCTCTCCTGAGAGTTCGTCTAGTCTTGCCACCTCCACAGTATTTCTCTGTCCCCATGTCGTTGTCCGTTCTCTATCTCTTGTCATTTTTGGTTGTGTTCTCCAATGTGCTGTTTTGCCAGTTGGGTTAACCTACCCATTCATCCCCTGAGGCAGTGGCTCTCAACCTTCTAATGCTGCAACCCTTTAATACAGCTCCTCATGTTGTGGTGACCCCCAACTATAAATTATTTTTGTTGTTACTTCATAAATACAATTTGTCTACTGTCGTGAGTATATATTGTAATATCTCTGCTTCCCGATGATCTTGCGACCCACAGGTTGAGAACCACTGCCCTGAGGACCCAAGTATGCCTCAGTGGTTGGATCTGAGATGCCTCTGCATTCTCCTGTACCAGAGTCTAACAACATGGGAAGTCCTGAGGACAGGATTCAAGGCTGTCATTAGATAGGATAAGCCTGGCTAGCTGCCACCCCATATTTACTAGGACTGTGGCTGGCTGGAATAACTGGGAGGTTCCTCGGAGGCTTTTCTAGCAGCCTGCGTTAATAACATGAGCCTCCCCAACTCTTGTTCTCAGCTGAGCATGTGTGGCCTGTGCTGGGCAGGGGACTGCGGGTGGGAGCTGCAGACCCCGAACCTATGTGTTCTCTGACCCTGTGTGTTCGTTCACATGTCACTTTACCTCCAAGAGGGCTTGTTTGTGGAAAACGCTGTCTAAAATTACAGTCTAAAACTACAGCCATGGTAGGATGCACTAGCAATCCCTGCCTTTGGGAGGCAGAGACAGGAAGATGATGAATTCAAGGCCAGCCTGGACTGTATAGGAAGGGCCTTGTCTCAAAAAAAAAAAATGTAGATACAGAGCTGGGTGTGATGACATACACCATTAATCCCAGCACTCTGGGCAGTAGAGGCAGGCAGATCTCTGTGAGTTCCAGGTCAGCCTGGTGTACAGAGTGGGTTCTAGGCCAGCCAGGACTAGCTACATAATAAGATCCTATAAAAAATAATGTACATATAAATGATAGTATGACTTCCTGAGGCATTCCTGCCAATAAGTAGGAATGGATTTGACAATTTACAGAGTAAGATCATGTACACACACACGTATGAGCCATATATGCATATATGTAAAACCATGGTCTTTCTGGTGTAATGGTCAGGGCACAGCTCTGTGAGGAGAGGAGAAACACCTTCTGGAAGGGAAGAGCGAACATGACAGTTTTACTGGAGGAGGAGAAAGCAAGCGCAGTGAGTTTGGACACGAAAGTCAAACCGAACGTCAGTGGCCATCTGCGACATTTTGAAGTTTTGAAGAAGTGGGATGTTGAGGATTCTGTTGAGTGTAGATTCCGGGCACGATTCCTCACCTTGGGAGGGGTGCCCAAGGCATAGGCCGGGAATGCAAATGCACAGTCTTCGAGGGGGAATCTAAGGCTGAGGCAGCCTGGACCTCCAGCTCTTTGAAAATACCAGATGTGTCCTGGGTCCCCAGAGTGAAGTTAGTGGCTCCTGGCTATTCCCATCCCTGGAAATAAGTATCTCCAGGATCCTGTGGCTCTGCCTTGACTTCTCTAGGCACTGTGTGCCAGTAGGAACCGCAAGATGTATGCTGTATGAGACTTGTGATGTGACTAACGGGTTGCAATTTGTCAGTGGCAGGAATGGAGGCCCAGACAAGCTTTTCAGATCCTTCCCCGACACTGCAAGCTCCAGGCGAGTGCAATCTCAGTTTCTCCTCCCATCCCACGGCAGCCCAAGTGCAACTTAATGCTATTTATGGAAGGTTCTGCTGCCTCCAAAAAGTGGGAACAGTGCAGACCGTCTTTGTCCACTTGGGAAGCCCTCTCTCTCTTCCTTCTAGAAGTCCCGGATCGCCAGGATGCAGTGCTTACAGGCATTTACAGAACTCAGCTCACAGCCCACCAGAGCTCATTTGTGAGCCAGATCTGCCCCATGGAAACAGCTCTGCCACCTGCCATCAGGCAAATGGGTGCCAGATGAGCAAGCTGCCTTCACACTGAACACACTCGCATGGAGCCTGCCACTGGCCTCCCCCACCCCCAAAGTCCCCCACCCGCCGCACCACTGACTCTTCCTTGACCAGCTCTGTATCTCTGAGGGACCGGGAAGAGTGTCACGCTGAAGGATGCACTACTAAGGTTTCAGCCGCTCCGGCCTCACAGAGCAGGCCTTGTTCTGTCGTGAAAGTTCCGGTCTAGTTTTGTTTCAGGACCGCAGGGGCATCAGCAGAGCCTTTGTGGTCAAAGAAACCTCTGAGACAATAGGGCTGCCCTCCTCCAAAATGCTTGCTCCACACGGGAGGCAAAGCGGGCTCCAAACCCCAGCTGTTCAGCGTTTGTGGACCAGAAAGTTCCTTATAGGAGAAAGAGGCTCCAGTCTGTGCTTAGGCCAGTACTGACTCAGAAGGGACTGCCCCAGCCCTTCCCTGGTCGACATCAGCCACACATATTCGGGCAGGACAAGATGAAACCTAGATGCTGCTGAACCACGCGTGCCATACGTGGAACCCAGAGTTTTCTGCTTGTTATAGTTGATAGCTATTTCCTCTAGAGTTCTGGCTTTTCTACCAACAGGGGATTCGATCGGGGAAGGGAAGGTGGAGGAAACTACAACTTTACTGAGTGTTTACCTGAGCACAGGAGCTGCCGGAAGCATCGCAATAAGGGTTACCATTCGTGAAGTGTGTATTGCGTCCCATGCTTCGTGTCTATCACTTTGAGTGTGTTAGGTCACCCTCCATTACAGTCGCAGAAGTATTTCTGTTACTGGATTGTGGGGCTTCCAAGGGTAAGTGACTGGCCTAAGGTCATGGTGTGTAAGGGAAATTTAAATGTAGAATTTAAATCCATGTCTTTAACTGAAATATAAATGACATATAACACACTACATATATTTAAAGTGTTGATAAGTTTCAGCACACGGGAAGTCAATATGAAGATACACTCCAACCCCCAAATTCCTTTGTACTCCATGTAATGTCTTCTTTCCACAGACAGGAACCCCCAAGGTATGCGATCAATATGCATTAGTTTGCAGTTTCTAATATTTGTAGCTCCAAGGACCATACAATATGTACTCTTTTTAATTGTCAAAACTTGGAGCTAGAGAGATGGCTCAGGGGTTAAGAGAACTGGCTGCTGCTCCTACAGAGGGTCTGGGTTTGATTCCCAGCACTCACCTGGCCTCTCACAACTATTGCAATACCAGGCCCAGGGGAATCTGACACCCTCTTCTGGCCTCCATCGGTACTGCACACTGCAGTACACATACATGCAGGCAAACATCCATACAAATGAAATAAATATAAATAAATCTTTTAAAAATCCCAGCTCTTTATTTGTATTTATGTTTTTATTCCACATGTAATTGATTAGGTTGCATTTTGTTTTTAGAAACCACTTGGTGTTCTGCTCCCCAGATGATAATCTTTCCCCAGTCTTAGAATTCCTTATCCTTTGTCACTTTGTCTTTGTCCCGGCTTGTGAAGAATGATGTTCTTGTGGGAGGATTACTATGTCCTGGAACTCAAGACTCTGTATAAGCAGTCCCGAACCTGGCAGGAAGAGGCAGCTGGAAGGCAGATACATTGTGATCTCCTGGACTAAGGTATAGTCTATGCATGTCTAAGTGCAGACAGTGACCCCACCATAACAATGACAGTGACCTGGGCTGACCATATGAGGTAGGACTCTCCACAGGACTGTGAGGGGTGGGGAGGAAGTCTATGATGCTTACTGATTAAATCCCTAGCTAACTGCTTTCCTCAGAATGGCTCTCTTCTCAGAAAACAAAAGATCCAAGTTTTAAAAATAATTTTTCACTTATTTTTTCACTTAATTTTTTTATGGATACATTAGCGTTCCTGGTTCAAGACAAAAGCAGCCAGTGATGATAACATAAATCTGACCTCTTGTGGTCATATGGGTGCACCTTTAATTTCAGTACTTAGGAGGCAGAGGGAAAGAGATTTATAGTTTCAAGACCAGTCTGGGCCACATTAGAAAGTCCCAGGACAGTCAGAGCTACACAGAGACCCTGTCTCAAGAAACAAACAAACAACAAACTAGCTAAATAAACAATTGACTAAAATCTGGCTTGCTTTTTGCCCAATCATTCTGAGATTCATCCATGCTGTGGGCATCACTGGTCCATTATTAAAGACTGCCAGCTGGCACTCCGGGATGAGGATAGAAAAGAAATATCACGTGTCTCTTGCTTCTTCTCTTGGTACACAAATTCGGGTTCCGCCAAATTTGGGGCTGCTACAAGTGAAGCTGCCTCGAGCACTGGGCCTAAATCTCTGTACAGATGTGTGCCTTTGTTTCTCGTGGGAATGACTGGATCAAACCACTGTTGTCTAAGATGATTATGTCATCATACCTTCTAGCGGCAGTGCATGAAGACGCCCGCTGCTCCACATGCTTGTGGACATTGGTCCTGTCAGCTTTATCCCAGCCACCCTGAGGGTGTACAGCAGAGTGGCTCAGCTTTCCGGGTTTTATTCACTACTGTGCATCTTCCTCCTTCATGAAATGTTTGTTCAGTTCGTTTGGTTTTGTATGAACAGATTTTTAACAATAATTGTACTGTAGCCCAGATATCATAATATATATATATACATAAATACTATATATTTATGTGTGTACATATGTGTATATATATTTCATTTTCTAAACAACTTTGTCCAATTCTAATTTTTTTAAATTTATTTTTATTTTATGTGTATACATGTTTTGCATGTACATGTGTCTGTGCACCATGGGTGTACAGTCCCAGTGGAGGCCAGAGATGGCATCAGATTCCCTTGGACTGGAGTTACAGAGGTTAATGATCCATCATGTGGGTGCTGGGAATTGAACCTGGGTCTTCTAGAAGAGCTGTTAGCTGAACTGTCTCTCCTGCCTCATGTCCTTTTCCTTTAAATCAGTCTCGCTTACCTTTTCAGGATATACCCTCTAACCTGGCTTCTGATGGAGTCCTTGTACCCCCTGAAACCTTAAGAACACAGTCCTTACTTTCTGCATTTCTAACCACATTCTGTTTCTGAATCCCACTAGCAAGGCCCACTAAGTTTTGCAAGTCCACACTCTTCAGCATTACCCTGCAGTGACCAGAAGGCCTCAAAACAATCACCTCATGCCTGGTACATATTTTATGCTGTAATTACATTGTTTATGCTTATAACTGAATTATCTGGCAAGGGCCAACTTAAGTTGAGGGGCTTATTCTGGCTCATGATTTGAAATATCCAGCAGTGGGGGAGGTATAGTCGCAGGAACACAAGGCAGTTAGCTGGCCACATTTTGTCCGTAGTCAAGAAGGAGGTGTAAGAGAATGTTCAGGCTCCCCAGGCTGCCTTCTTTCCCACCTTTCATTCAGTTTAGGACTCGCTAAAACTGCCTTAAAACAGGCAGTGTGATACCGCGGCAGCTGATCCGATTGCTCAAGTATCCACTGGCTAACAAGACAGAAAACACAGTGCGAATATTCTGGACAAAACAATGATTTATTACACTGTTGAGCCAAACAGCAAGTGGTTTCTCCATACTGCTCAGAAGATTGCACAATTTAAAACTTGTTTACTTTTGGAATTTTCTACTCATTATTTTCAGACCCAGTTCACCGTGGCCTGTAGCGAAATGTGCAGTGCTGTGCAAACGTTTGAGCGTCTTGGAAAGGAAGTCTCCTGAGCCGTCTTCACATTTTTGATTTTGTCAAAATAATCCAGTATCCTTGTATCCGTGGGTCCGTTTGCAAGTTTATCATGGTGTTAGTTGACTTACGTCTAGATAATCATGTCAAATCACCATTTATTCATTATGTTAGCTTTATAATCAGTCCTGATATCAGGTACTACTATCTAGGTCTTTTTAGGAAATTTTACTTAAGTTTCTACATCTTTTGAAGAATTATGAATTTTAGATTCAGATTTCCTTTTACAGAAACTTTTAAAAAAAGAAACCCATGCTTCTTTTTACAAACATTCGAGGGTTGCACTAGCAGCGTGGTGAGTAGTGTGCTTGCCTAACACACACACACACATGCCTGGGTTTGACTCACAGCTCCACAGAAATCCCTTCGCTGTGGACCGTAATCCCAGCGTTTGGGAGCTGGAGATAGGGGGGTCAGAAACTCAAATGCATCATTGGTCAAATACGGAGCCAAGGTTGGTCTGTCAAGCAGAGACACTGTACACACACCCCCTCCAAACACACCTGGGGATGGTGATGATTCCAGCATTTTTAATCACATTTTACATGCTGTCATATTTAACCCTTATCACAAATCTAAGTTTTAGTCATTATTCTTACCATTTTTATTGTTATTAAGGTGAAGAAACCAAGTCTTACGCAGGTTATAGAATCTCACTAATGACAGTAAAATGTGAACTAAAGTCAGCCATAATTTGTGCTGCCAACCATCACATCGTGGTACTTTTGTTTGTTTGTTTAGAGCTTATATCTTTTTAAAGCATGTTGCATCAGGTTTTTGTTTGTTTGTTTGGTTGGTTTTTTGTTTTGTTTTGTTTTGTTTTTTTGAGACAGGGTTTCCCTGTAGCTTTGGAGCCTGTCCTGGGACTCACTCTGTAGACAAGGGTGGTCTCTAACTCACAGAGATTCCTCCCTTTCTCTGCCTCCCGAGTGCTGGGATTAAAGGCATATGACACTACCACCTGGCCATTGTATCTATCTTTTAAAATGCAATACACACCAGGTAAAATTTCTTAATTCTCTTTTCTTTTTTTTTTTTTTTTTTTTTTTTGTTTTTCAAGACAGGGTTTCTCTGTAGCTTTGGAGCCTGTCCTGGAACTAGCTCTTGTAGACCAGGCTGGTCTCGAACTCACAGAGATCCGCCTGTCTCTGCCTCCTGAGTGCTGGGATTAAAGGCATGCACCACCACCACCCAGCTTTGAATTGTGTTCTTTTCCTGGGATAGTTATAGGCAGCACAATACTCACTTGCGAAGCAGGCAGTAACAGTACTCAGTCAGCCACACTGTCATGAAGGCAGACAACTGGTATGGACAGTGAGCTGAGTTGCTAAATGGCGATGTTTGTAGGTTAAGGGCACGAAATGTGTTTTCTACTGATGATCTTTACAACTTACAGTTGTAAATTGTAAATTGAAGAACACCAACCTGTCTATAACTCCCATGACCTTCAGAATAAAGTCACTTATCTCTTTAGTCCTGGCCCTCTCCAACCTCAGTTCCATCCCTGGCCTGCTCTTCTGGGTGTTCTTCCAGGGAGGCCCCATGAAGCTTGTAAGACAGAGCATACTTCTGGGTGTGGCCTTGCCTCCTGGTCCAGCCTGTGGATTACGCCACTGAGCCTCGTTGTCGCTGAGGCAGGGAAGCTGTATGTTCATGGGTTGGATGATTCCTGCCCCCCTCAAGGAGTTTCCTCTCTCTTCTACCCTCCCCCATGAAGTCATGATTTCAAACCTCTTCTAGGGCATCCTGCGTAGTTCGTCTGTATATTATCTTTTTCGTGAGAGGGAAGGTCTCTGCTTGAACACAGCTTTGAGAGCTGACTTAAATCCCTTCTCCTTTTCCTCTTCCACCCCTTGTAGGTCCAAAGGTTGGCCTGGTTGTTGGTGGCGTCTTTTATTTCTAGTGGGGGGTCTGACCCAGCACCTTCAGAGGCTCACCCAGGCACTGTTGCTGCTCTTAGTATCTCATTGCTTTTAACTTGCGATTGTTACCAAGAGTCAAACCATTTTGTAAAACTCTCCCTTGGCTGAACTGTGACAATCCCAGTAACTGCAGTTTGTTTTCTAGAACTGGAGTAACTTGTTTCTTCAGATTCTTGACTGCCTGTCCAGGGACCCCAGCGATGGCTTCCAGGAGAGATGTTTATGGATCATTCAACATTCTTGAACTGACTCATTAGTTACCCCTGGCAATAACCAACTGTGGGCCACAAAAGGAAACCTTTTTTTCTGCCTTCGGCATGATCTTGTCGCTGCCCTATAACTACCCTGGCTGATAAAAGGATGGCTGGCTTCAGTTCTTACAGAGATACTTTCTATAAGTTGCTCCCCACACAAAGGCCTGTGCCAACAGTAAGTGGCTCACTCCCTTCCCTGTTTTCCTTCTGAGGGGCATCTCAGCAGTTTTCTCGTGGCACATGATGTTGAAGCACCATTTTATATGCCAGTGTGCCCACCTGCCTTTCATCTCTGTTGAGACCTTCCCAGGCCTCTGTGGGTCCCTAGCTGCATACCTCCAGAACCTCTGGTGCAGTGGTTCTCAGACTTCCTACTGCTGCAACTGTTCCTCATATCACATGACCCCGTAATCATAAAATTATTTTCACTACAACTTCATAACTGTAATTTTGCTATTGCTATGAATCATAATACAAATAGCTGTGTTTTTTGATGGTCTTAGGTGACCCCTGTGGAAAGGTCATTTGACACTCCCCCCCCCTCGGGGGTTTTGATCCACAGGCTGAGAACTGCTGTTCTGGTGACTAGGCCCGTGGTGGTGCAGCTCCATGGTTTGGAAGGAACTGAATAAAAGGCCTCAGGACAAGATAATTTATGAATTTTCCA
Organism: Dicrostonyx torquatus; assembly: GCA_028555095.1. Classification (NCBI taxonomy): domain Eukaryota; kingdom Metazoa; phylum Chordata; class Mammalia; order Rodentia; family Cricetidae; genus Dicrostonyx; species Dicrostonyx torquatus. The sequence goes on from JAQHUG010000063.1 coordinate 6,520,130, forward strand.
TGTGGAAGCCTGAAGTGGGAGCAAGCTTAGCTCTCCATCTCTAGGGGGTACTTGAGGACCAGCACCAGAGTGTTTGCTCAGGGAAAGGCTCTGGGTCTAGTATGCTGAAGGAGTGCCCATGACCTCCAAGTGCAGAGCAGATAATGTCTCCAGGGCCTCAGCAGCTCCAAGTCAGGGGCCAAGCTAAGCCATAGCACTGACACATAGTTCAAATGCAAGCCTGAAGTCTGTGCAGTGGAGACCATACTCATAGAACGTGGGATGGCTGTTATCCTGGAGTGAGGTGAGTTCTACAGCAGCTTGGGGTATTAAGTGATACAAGGGAGAATTAGATGAGATGGAAGATTCTCATGAGATAGATAGGTAGATAGATAGATGATAGATAAAGTGTCCTTGGTAGAGAAAGATTACTTTTGTCTTTTGATAAGAGCCATCAAGCTCTTAGTTTATTGTGTTGCTGATGATGGAACTCAGGCCTCACGCACACTAGACAAGTCCTGCACCACTGAGTCAGTAAGTCCTCTAAACATCTTCTAAGTTGGGTGTGGTGATGAGGTAGGCTTGCCTCAGATGCTGTAGGTAACCTTGAGTAACTCCCTACCCTTGGGGGCCCCACTCCCCTACACACACACACACACACACACACACACACACACACACACACACTGTAAGGAGGCTGAACCCTTGGCTGTGCCTACTTGCTGTCAGACCTTCCATTCTTTCCTGCCCCTACCCAAGTATAGAAAAGGCTGCTGGATAAGGGAGTCAGAGGGAAGGCAATAGTGTTCGGGAGGACCTCCTTCTCAAATTCCACCTGCACTTTGAACACAGACTCAGGACTGAGCCCGTCTGATCCCCTGCCATGATGAGGCTGTCTCGTGTTGTCTAAGGATGGAAAGTGGTATGGAAGGAAGAGGCAGACAGGGCATGACGAGAAAGGTGGGGGTCACCTTTTCAACATGGCTCCTGAGGCTATGTGTATGTCAGCATGGACTCAGACACAATCCTACGTGGTCCGGCCCCTCTGCATCTCTCATGCTGAAAAACTAGATGAGGCCACTATATGCTGGCCCTGGGGGGCAGAGAGATAAGTTCTGTCCTTTATCAGAGTCAGCTCTTGTTGCCAGAGATCAGAGGGGCCTTGCTCACACTAGAAACTGAATTGCATTGGCATCCGGCTGGCTGTGCAGTAGCCATGCCCTGCTGGACAAACAAACACTGTATTTGCCTCCAACACCAAGGGGAAAATATACAAATCTTGGGGCTTAAAACGGAAACAATTTGGGAGAGGGTAGAAGGAGAGGGGAGAGAGAGAGAGGGGAGCAGAGAAAAATATATAGCTCAATGAAAACAATAAACAAAAGAAACAACTCTATATTACTCCTGACAGAAGCCATCCTTGCTAGAGATAAAATGGGTGTACCAGTGGGCCTGCGGGGCTCTGGGAAGGCCCATTTCCTGGGCCTGGGGGCTTAGTGTTCAATGAGGTATGGTAGTTTGTGAAGAATTGTCATTACACGTTAATAAAAACATCTCTATTCAAAAATGAACCGGAGAGAGGAAAAGATGTGTGTAGCTTAGCCACCGTTCAGCAGCCCGATGGGGCATAGCCTTCCAGCAGCTCCAGCTGTAACCATGGAGGGGAGCATGTTTGAGGGCTGGCTGCTGGCATGTATTGGCAGAGCAAACACATGGGCTTCCTCACACAGCATCCCTTCTATGTACACAGGGTGTTAGACCAGCCTCTGCGAGCTGCACTTCACGGTAACAAAGACAACAATGCCACCATCTCGTCGTTGTCAACAGCACGGAGGCACTCAAGTCTTTGGCCCAATATTTACGCAGCCAGAGAAGGCATGTCGATTTTGCAATATTGACTTAGATTCATTACTCTCCGAAAGAAGTCAGTGCCCAGGCCTGCTCATGTGCTCTGGCCTTTGGGAACTCCAATCTTAACTATTGGGTGCTCTAGCTGTTGTCTTGTTATCTTGCCTATAGCTGCATGGAGGTCAGGAACCTCCCCTACTGCTGCTGAAGGTTGCCTGGAGTCCTCAGTAGTGCAACCTGCAAAAGAGAGCTGGGAAAACTGAAGCATGTCTGCATTCTTGAAGTTCCTAGAACATCGCCATCTATAAGTTCTTCTTCGGGAAAACTTTTTTTTTTTTTGCAAGAAAAAAATGTTTCTTTTTCATAAATGGCAGGCAACGCTAACCTTCAGTTAGGAGCTTCTTACGTTCTCCTGTTGTTTCTGAGACAGACACTCAACCACTGACAAGTACAAGAGATTGCTTTTCCACACACTCTGTTGTCAAGGGAAGTAGCTGTGCCCCTTTGTAAGCTCCAGGGTCCTCAGGCCCAGCCACGACCTATGACCTCCCTCAACATCAGCTGGAGAAAGAGAGGGGCCCAGCTTGCACCAGCTGACAAATGAGGGCCTGGACACACTGTCTTGGGGGCTCTGCTTTTGGTGAGGGGCTGGCCCGTCACTGCAGGTGCTGTGTCCCCAGGGCATCTTGGATGCCCAGTCAGGTGGCAAGGAGCTGCCACATGCTTGCTCTGAGGGTGTTTCCCTTTGCCCTCTTTCATCAAAAGAGCTTTGAGGAGACTCCTTGTCCTGCCCTCTCTGTGCCTCCGGGGGCCCACACAGTCAGTAAGCCCTCCACAACCATTAATTTAGCCAATTTCCTGGGCCACACCATCCCCCAGGGACCCCACTTTGGTGGGCAGCACTGGAACAAGACTCCCTGCTGTTTCCATTCCCTTTTAATTACTTAGGGACAAGCTTCCTTGGGCTGACTTTGGGAGGCAAGCCCCTGGCCGGCCTGGCTGCCCTCCACCAAACAATGCCCACATGTTCCGGAGAATTCCCTCCTCGCCTAATCCGGGCTGGGAAGAAAGGGGCTTTTCTTCTTGTCGTCAAAGGGGATCTTCGATGCTAAGATACCATTTTGTGTCTCAAGTCATGTCACGGGACTTCTGCCTCGGCCTCGCTGCCTGCTCTTTAGAAATGAAAGACACAGTCCTTGATTCACCTCGAGACAAGTGCCCTCCCCTCCACCCGGGAACATAAAAGAAGGCCGGGGAGCAAGAGAAGCAAGGGAAGTGACCCGCTCCCACTGTTCCTTTCTCCTCTGGGCACCCTCGGCTTTCTGGACTGTTTGCCCAAAGGATGAGCAGGGAGGACTGAGCTTCACCTGCTGATCTCAAGGGTCATGAATATTCTTATAATCCCCGAGGAAGAAGGGGCTTTCATTAGAGGGGTCTGTCCAGGAGGCCGTGAGCATCGCCACCTCCTCCACCAGCTCGGCCGCCTTTGCTTTCCGTTTCTGTTCTGCAGCCTGCTTTCCCTGGCTTCCCTGCTTCCCTCTGCTTCCTGTGGCGGCTGCCTTCTGGCCCTGGAGTGGCTGCAGAATCAGGATTTCACCAGGCCTGCTATGCTGGTCTCCGTCATTAGTTCATGTTCCAATTTTATAAGCAAATGAAGGGAAATGACTAGGAAGTCACCGACTTGCAAACTGCTGTTCACAGGATGGCTCTGAGCCCGCGAGCCGACTTGCCTGGTCCCTTCCTGGAACCTGTTCTCAGTTACACTTCCATGCTGCCTCTGCCTCCAGAGGTGAACACACACGGGGGAGACTGTGGAGTGGCAGTGTGAAATCGTGCCCGGGAACGAGTTAATGCCATATAGGCAACGTATGATTCTATATGAAAGCTAAATTGAACAAGGGTCAGTTGAAGTGAGGGGCAGCAAGCAGGTCTCTCCTAGACCGAGGTCTGAAGCAACTTTACCCATCTGAGGCCTTCCAAAACAAAACAACGCCCCCCCCACTAAACAAAACAAGACAAAAACAAACGAACAGACAAAAAAACAAAAACAAAAAAAATCGTTCTACATTTAAAGTGTTAATCTGAATATCTCTGCACTAAAAACAAGGTTTTTTTTTTGGGTGTGTGTGTGTGGGGGGATAAAACAGCCTGAATCTAGATTCTCTGCATATCCTAGTGAAAAACAAACACACACGTGTGGCAGCCCAAGTTTTCTTCAGAATCTGTAACTGCAGTCTCTGGGCTGGAGCCATGCATCCTTAGCAGCCATCCCAAACACAGCACAGCGGGTGTGAGAACTGTTTTGTTCACTCTTGGGCCAAGCCTCCCAGCCCCTAAGCACAGCACAGGTGCAGCCAGAGGGGAGCCACACAGCCCAGTAGGGGCCACAGCCGCAAGTGCAGCCTCACCCAGGCTGGCTCCAGGAAGCAGGGCGCTCAAAGGTCAGGCGGGTCCTTGGCTTGGCCCAGTGGAAGAAGTATCTTGGGAAATAAGTGGCGTTCAGTGTGACTGAGCGGACACTACAGGAGGTAGGCAAGATTCCATTAATGTTTCTGGCACCATTCTTGTTTGGTTTGAAAACACCTATTGACTGGCCCTCGATTTAGACAGATATAGTATCATAATCCTAGCTAACGCTTTTGAACACATGCTGGATGCTTGGAAAGTTGCACATCACCTGGCTTTAATTACACCACCACCACCAACAACAACAACCTGAGATTCATACACAAGGACACACACACACGGACACCACACACGCACACACACAGAGTTCTATTTTTATTTTTTAATGAAATGAGAACTCGAGAAGAATTTGACACTACCTAGAGAAGAAGTGGCTTCCCAGAATGCTAACCCAGTCGAATTTTCTTGCCGCACCCACAGTTTCCTCCTTACACCCTCTGGGGGGGGGGGAGGGAAATGGTACCAGACACCAGGAAGCCTGGCAGTGTGGTTCAGAGCCCATGGCTGTAACAAAAAAGCATTGCTCTGTTCTTCGGGAATTCCTTTTCTGAGCAGATATTAATCTCTAAAATGTTTTATAGTTTCCACATTCTGATAAGCACATTCATTCAATAATAATTTACTGCGGCAGCCGCTGTGTTTAGGAAATCAGGGTCTCTGGCTGTCATGAAACACAGTCTCTCAGGCACTGACATAGGTGGTCAAGAAGCAGCTCTCAGAAGACAGTCCAGGACATGTTCTTGAAAAACTAATGTAAAATCCTGACCCCAGTTTTCACGATAAAGCTTCAGTTGGAAAAACAAGATGTCCTAAAGGGCAGACAGTCATGGGTTCAATCATGGGAGCTTGAACCGTCTGAAAAGGCATTCAGATACCACAGTGTGGGGCTGGAGAGATGGCTCAGGGGTTTAAGGGAACTGATTGTTCTTCCGGAGGACCCAGGTTTAATTCCCAGCACCCACATGGCAGCTCACAACTGTAACTCCAGTTCCAGGGTGCCCAACACCCTCATACAGATTTACATGCAGACAAAGTATCAGTGCATGCAAATTTAAAAAATAAAGGAAAAAGAACATCACCGCTATATTGTCGTAGCCACCAATGGTCAGAATACTCTTGTCCTTGAGGCTGAAGATAATTTGTTCTAGTTATATAAAAAGGAGGGCATGTGAAGGGACACAGCTCCGTTGAGGTAGTGCTTTTGTCTTAGTTCCTTTTCTATTGCCGTGACAAACACCATCACCAAGGCGATTTATAAAAGGAAGTATTTAATTTGGGAGCTCAAGTTCCAGAGCTTTAGAGTCTATGGCTATTACGGTGGGGAGCATGGCAGCGGGCAAGGCCTTAGAGCACTAGCTGAGAGCTTACATCGGACCCACAAGTACAAGGCAGAGTGAAGCACGAATAATTGAAAACTCAGAGAGAGAAATCAGGGTTCAACCTGAAGATCCGAAAAGTGAAACAGCCAGCCACTGGCTCTTATCTCCACCTTAGTCTGAAATGGCGACCCTGCCTCCAGGAATCTCAGAAGGAGACTGACTGTCTGGGAGCTGTTTCCTCCCACTTTATATTCCTCTCTAGGGCTGGCTGGGATTAAAGGTGTGCACCACTGGGGCTGGAGAGATGGCTCAGAGGTTAAGAGCATTGCCCACTCTTCCAAAGGTCCTGAGTTCAATTCCCAGCAACCACATGGTGGCTCACAACCATCTGTAATGGGGTCTGGTGCCCTCTTCTGGCCTGCAGGCATACAGAAAGACAGAACATTGTATACATAATAAATAAATAAATATTAAAAAAAAGGTGTGCACCACCATCATTTAAAGGCATGCACTACCCAGATTTTATGGCTACTAGTGTGACTACTGGGATTAAAGGTGTCATTGTGACTACTGGGGTTAAATGTGCATGTCACCGTGGATACTGGGATTAAAGGTGTGTGTTACTATAACCTGGTCTGTAAGGCACAGTGGGGCTGTTTTACTCTCAGATCTTCAGGCAGTCTTTATTTATCAAAATACAACTGAAATGCCATTACAGGAGAGAGATAAACACTGGGAACGACATGGGTTTTTGAAACTTCATATCCTACCCCTAATGACACACCTCCTCCATCAAGGCCTCCTAATCCTTCCCAAACCGTCCCACCAACTGAGGACCACGTATTCAAATATCTGAGCCTATGGGGATCACTCTCAAACCACCACAGTTTACCTACCATGCATGAAGTTCTGGGTACCATCTCTAGAACCAGACTTGGTTGGAAATGCTTAGGATCCCATCGTTCAGGAGGTGGAGGCAGGAGGATCTGAAAGGTCAGGTGCATAGCAAGTTCAAGGCCAGCCTGGGCTACAGGATACCCTATCGCTTAGTGGAATAGAAATAAACGGGGTAGTGGAGGGCAGTAGTAAGATCAGTCTTGAGGTATCTTTGAGAAATATATGTGCAAGTACTGAGGTGCTGGGAATCATTGTTGATGACATAGCTGGCTTTGAGAATGGATAAAATTTAGCAAGAACACATAGACTGAGAGCAGGTCAGGACAGAATTCTCAGTGGTTGAATGGGGAAGGAAAAGTTGGCAACACAGATATTAGACATTCTAGCAGAAGAGGAGGAAAATCAGCATGGATATAATGGAGAGGTGGCCAGGATTTCAAGGCAGGGCTGGCCAACAGTGTGGAACGCAATGGTGGGTCAAACCTGCGTGCAAGGACACGGAAGCCACTGGAATCTCAAGGGACAGAGCAGTCCGGGAGGAGTTGTCTGAGGACCTTATGGAGCCCATTCTAGGACGTTTGCTATGCTGCTTCTGGTACTTGTCATTCACAAAAGAGACCCTGACTTTAGGTTAATAGACCAAGGGGGTTTATCATGGGGAGTACAGTTCTACAGCTATTTTCAACATGGGGTTGTTTGTTTGTTTAATTAATACAAATCACTGTTATGAGGCTTAGCTACCGGATCAGGTCCTACAAAATAAAAGCAATGGTCTTTTTACTTTAGAAAATTTTATTTTTTAAATAAGCGTACAATATATGGATGGTATGCTTGAACAAAGTGTGTGCCCTTGAGTTTCATTTCTGTTGCTGTGATGAAGACTGAGGCAAGAAACAACATAAGGGAGGAGGGGCTTATTTGCTTCACAGTCCCAGGTTATGGTGAAGTCAAGGCAGGAGCTCAAGTCATTGGTAACATCCCATCCGTAGTCAAGAGCCAAGAGAGACTACATCCTTGTGTTTCCGCTAGCTTTTTCCTCTTAGGAAATGGTCCTAACCATATTGGACTGGGTCTTCCATTAGCTAACATCAGGACAATACCACAGCACCCTTACAGACATGCCCGCAGGCTAATTTAATCTTGACACTTCTTTCTTAAGACTGTCTTCCAGGTAAAGGCCCCTGAGATTTCCATCCTATTTTGTCTTTAAGATCTTTTATCTGACCTCACCAATTTGTCCTCACAGCCATTTATTAACCAGTTTCTCCTTTATAAAAATTGTTCTTGCGTTGGTGGCTGCTGTGGGCTGGTGCTATTGACTGGGTCCCTCCTGAGGCTCTGGCAATCCACCAGGGCTGTTTCTTGGCCAGTGGAAGATATTGCGAATTAATGCTGACCTTGGGGCAGTGAAAGGACCTGGAAGACCCTGTACCTGATGCTGGGGCACAAGAGAGCTGGTATCTTGACTGGAGACATAGCTCAGCAGTTAAGAGCACTGACTGCTCTTCCAGAGGTCCTGAGTTCAGTTCCCAGCAACCACATGGTGGCTCACAATCATCTATAAAGAGATTTGGTGCCCTCTTCTGGTGTGCAGGTGTGATAAGTAAATAAACCTTAAAGAGATTATTTATTTATTTATTTGGTTTTTCGAGACAGGGTTTCTCTGTAGCTTTGGAGCCTGTTCTGGAACTAGCTCTTTTAGCTGGCCTCGAACTCACAGAGATCCGCCTGCCTCTGCCTCCCGAGTGCTGGGATTAAAGGCATGTGCCACTACCGCCTGGCATTAAAGAGATTTTTTTCTTTTTAAAATTAAGAAAACAAAAAACAAGAGAGTTGGTATCTAAGGGGGCAGTGACTAATGTAGAGACTCTCCTATGCAAAAAAACTAAGAAAAAAAGGAAGGCACAATTTTCTTCTTGACACATTTCCTATGTTGAGTCTAGTTGATAGTGCACAGAACCAGAAATTCATGACATGATACAGTTAGAATCATCTCAAGAAGCTTTATTGTCAGAGTCGAACTGATTGATTAAGATTTAACTATTTCATTCGAGGCTTAATAAGAGAACTGAACCTACTCATTTCACACAATGACTGCCTTATCTAGTGGTTGATATATCTTGAAGATTCCCTGAGATAACAGCCACAAAGGCCACCTGCTAGTTAAAGGTGATCTCATTTACAAAAGGCAGTTTCACAGGAAGCTGACCAAGGCTTCAGTGAGACTGGTAGGACTCTGATGTCTATCAACGGAGAAATACAGCCACACAGAATCAGATTTTAACAGGCTGAGGGCACGTGATAAACACAAAGGCTTATGGCAGCCACAGAGGTGACGTATATGGGCCACAGTGAGTGTGGCGAGATAGGAGACTGGGAAGGATTGCACGGATTCCGAAGATAATGAGGTAAAAACTGTAGAAACAGGTGACGGGCTTGTTGATCGCACTATCACGTTTCTGTCTGGTGCACTGCACAGTGCCTGCCTCTAAACAGCACAAGTCAGAGAAGGGACATTGTCATGGAGGGAGGACTGGCTGCCCTTTGGCTGGGTTAGATAGAAACCATATGCAAGCAGGCTGCTGGAGATGAGGCTCGGAAGATGGAGAGAAGGGAACAGACAGAGGAGAGCCTGGAGCTGGCACACGGAGGGGACCAGTCCGGGAGGGGATTGCCATCCCCAGCACCTACAGACAGCACTGTGTGTCGGCAGCCGCTCTGTCATTTAGAAAGAAACCCAGGAAGGGGTGGTGGTACAAATACAGGGTTTTCAGAAGCAGCCGATTGATTTTCAGATGTGAGGATTCAATGACATTTTAAAAGTTCATTTTCCTTATTGCTGGGTAACTGCGTTCACAGTATCCAGGACGGAGAAAGTTAAAGTCATGGTAAGGAGCCCATCCGCCATAAATAAAAAGAATTTTTTATTTAAAGTAAAATAAAAATAGCTAATGTAACAGCTATCCTGAGTCCTCAAGTGGTCGTGAAAGACAAGGGCTAGACCGAAACCAAGGCTGTTTGGATAGAAGGGCAATTTCCTGCTTCTTGGCCGGGAATTAAGTTTAAGCACACCTCACTCGGTGTGTGCTCTCAAGGCTCCTCCGCCTTCGAAACCTCCCTTGGTTTCAGGCCGGTTCACCCTTTTCTAGTGCAGACAGCTGAGCCAGGGCTCTCATGATTTCCCCTTGAGGGGAGGACTTGCCATCTCTGAGCTCGATGTTCATGAGGGACTAGGGGTTCAGTTCTTAGTACTGGGTTCAGAAAAGGTGTGCCAGGGGGTAGCTGCTTCAGCGGCCCCAGGAGGAGGCCTATCCACAGTTCCGTGTGCCTCCCTTCCGAACTCCTGACCTCGCTTACCCTTCTGGACACACCCTGTGCCAACCACGGCTTCTTCCTCTTGTCTTATACTGGGCAAGAATTTTTTTTGTTGTTTTTTGTTTTTAAATATGATTAACTGCCTCCAGGTTCGTGTCCTGTTTGAGTTCCTGACTTCCTTCGAGGATGATGAGCAGTGTGGAAAGGTAGGTCAAATAAAGCTCTTCCTCCTCCCCAAACCGCTTTTGGTGATGGCGCTTCATTACAGCAACAGCAGCCCTAACAAAGCTGACGTCAAAGCTTCTCCCTAGCTCGCTGTTTGAACTGCAGTGCCCGGCAGGATTAGAGGTGGTTGAACCTCTAGGAGGTGGAGCCTCCCTGAAGGGGGTCATCAGGACTGGGCCTTGGGATTTCACAGCAGCCCTGCTTCTCCACTCTTTACTTCCTGACTAAAGATGTCCTATGTCCAGCCATATCACGCTCCTGCTGTCAAGTTCCCCTTGCTGTGACGGACTGTGTACCTTCTCAAACTCGAGGCAGAATGCCCCAATAATTAATTAAAAAGAATAACATCCTGTAAGTGGCTTCTTGTTAGGTATTTGGTCACAGCCATCAGTTCCTGTTCTTTCTCATTTCTGGTGCAGTAGGAAAGGCTCTCCTGGGCCTAAGCAGATGGTGGAGTCCCAGAACACGCGTTCTCCTGTGATCTGTTCCTCTTTTGACACACGAGTCAGAACTCTGTATGTGCCCATGGCATTACCTCTCTCCCTGCTCAGCAGCAGCCTCTCCTAGCCTACTGTCAGGTAGGCTTGCACTTTTTAGAACAAGGGATGAACTGTGTTGAGTCCTGATTCCATAGCTACATTCTTGGTTTAAGGGGCTGTCCTTTGGGGTAAGGGATTTGTTAGGAGAGCTCTCGACCCCATTGACAAATGGACAGAGAGAACAGTGGGGGCTCTGAGATTTCAGGCCCATGGAGCTGAGTGGGGGTCACTTCTTAGAGGTTTCAGGAGGTTCTACACCATGCGAATCATGGGTGGTCCATGGTAGGGTTGTTTCTCATTCCAGGGAATGGGGTGGCAGGCATGTGGGTGTCTTGCATTTGCAGGAATGTGACTTTGAGGGTGTGTGTGTTTGTATGTGTGTGCATGTAGGAGGAACCCATTTGGCTAATGTGTATCCACCATACAGGTGTACCACAGGGAACTCCTGATAGTTTGGAGTTTGTTAGCCTGGGGTCTGTGTGCAGAATCAGCTATTCCAGCTGCAGATGATCAAGACTCAAACAGCAGTGGGGATCTAACACACCCACCCAGTGTACAGACAACTGGCTTTATTGGTGGGGTGGTTTTAGGTAAATGGTGCATCAATTACTAAATTACTAAGACTATGGAATGCCTCTTTTTTTTAAAAAAAATATTTATTTATTTATTATGTATACAATATTCTGTCTGTATGTCTGCGGGCCAGAAGAGGGCACCAGACCCCATTACAGATGGTTGTGAGCCACCATGTGTTTGCTGGGAATTGAACTCAGGACCTTTGGAAGAGCAGGCAATGCTCTTAACCTCTGAGCCATTTCTCCAGCCTGGAATGCCTCTTTTATGGTAACTTGCAAAAATGCAATTGCCTCTTGGCAGATTTTGTCAAAATGAATGAACTGGTACAGTTAAGTGACACTTGGCCCTGCGGAAACTCACCAGTGTGTCTTTTGGAACCTGAACACACTGGACACCGAGAGCACAGAGGTTTTTATACATATATGTACAACTCAGCCAATGAAGGCTTCCCCTTACTACATACTGATGTTATGCCGGAAGTAGCAGGAGCAACATATTCCTACAAATACGTGCACTTGAAAAGGTATGTGTGAGTGCTCACGCAAACCTGTGTGTGTGGAGGTCAGGGACTGATGGCGACCCATGGACGCCTTCCTCTGTTGCTCTTCGCAGCACACGCTTCCTCAGCTGAGCTCTCTTCAGCACCTACCATGGTGTCTGTGAACCTGGAGCTGGATGCCAGCAAGGCCTCAGGGTCTCTCTGCTCCTGCTCTAACCCAAGTGCGAGGGTTAGAACTGTGAGTGGCTGCAGCTGGCTTTTTCCAGGGCGCTGGGAGTCCAAAAATCACTTTGCACACCGACCTTCAGAATATATGGATTCCTGTGTTTTTAAATCTAATGGTCTGTGTCATGAAGGCACTGATGCCTCAGGATGGAACAGATAAGGAAGCTCCAAGCCAAGGCCCAGTCCTCTCTGCAGTTGCATTTCCAGGGCTTTGCAGCTACGCTTACAAGGGCTCCCACAGAGGCCCTGTCAACTAGCTAGCATGGACTTCATATAGACCTAGTCAGGGTGCGCTGATAAGATGCTGATGGTGCCTACACCAAGAAGCCATAAAAATAAGCAGGGCAGTATATTTGAAGTATCTGGAACACAGCAGTTGTTCACCCTCCAGGCCAGCCTCATCATAAAGCTGCATCTCCAAGAACAACGAGAAGTCGTGTTATTTCCCAGAAGTCGTGTTATTTTCAGGCCTCAGAAGCACCCAAGTCCACAGACGGACAGACTGCTGGAGCTGAAGGCCTCAGACAGCCACTCACGGGTGGGCAGCACGCTGAGTGTAGATACTTCTGACTCACGGGGGTCTGGATCTCAAAACTTAGCTTCAAGCACTTAAAAATAAGACGTCATATGACCATCCCAAGCCCCAACTTCCCTTACAGGCAGCCTGCTTGTGGAAACACTGTTCTGTGCCCTTGTGCCTGAATCTCCATGGAACAGAATTTTTTGGAATCAGGAACCGGCTCTTGTTGTAGTGCTAGCTGAACCAACAGCTTCTCTAGGCCCTCTCCCTCCCTCCCTCCCTCCCCACCTCTCTCTGCAAAATATGAGCACTAATATGGGGCTCTAACACTGTAGCTCATCTTTTAGGCATAAAAAGAAAGCCCGTTTTTGTTTTTAGAATTCTTCCACCACACCATACTATAGCCACTTAGTCAGGTGCTAGGACACACACACAGATTATCCTGTGGACATCAGTATAAAGGGCACATGACTCAGGAGTGAAGAACTCCCCTACGCAGAAACACACTGGGCAAGGCTTGAGCTTCCTGGCAGCAGATGTTGAACATGCCGACGTGTGGCATTTCCATCTGCTCTAGAAGGTTCCCCATTTCCATATTCTCATCTTGCTATTTTTTTCCCCCCCGAGGAGGTTAAACATGCCACGCCTCATCTGCACAGACTTTCTGCTTGGCTGGCCTCAGACAAAGTTACCATTAACTCCCCAACCTGCAAGAAAATGATTTGACACAATGGATTCCAAAATGTCCTCCTCTCCCCCTACAAGCCTGCAAACAAATAGTACAGGAATGAGGTCAGAAAGGAATCCCCCACCCACCAGGCACTGAATTCATTTACCTACCTCAGTGCCCATTCACAGAAAGGGGTGGGACAGGGAACAAGAGCTGCTTGGAGGCCAAGTAGAGTTAGGGGGTCGCACTACATTACAAGATTTGACAGGCCTTTGCCAGCCTTCAACTTCTTTGTATCCTTTCACATAATGGAGCAACACAAACTGAGCAGCCGCGATCCGTGGTGCCGCCCCAGCACCGAGCACCCTCTTTGCAAATGCTAATGGTATTGCAGCATCCTGTCACCCGCGTACACAAAAAAGGATGTTGATTTTCACATGAACCAGAACAGCCTCATTGTACACAAGTTTGTGACCAACTTGTACTATCTGCACATCAAAAGGCCAGCCAATCATCGAGTGCACAGCTGGCAAATCGCACCAAAGTGGGGCGCCCATGGGGAGAGCATCCCGGTCCCAGTGCCTCCTGCCACATGAAGAATACTGCACTCTCTGGTCGTGATCCAGCTATGGCCATAGTAATTAGTATAATTAGCGGCAATGTAAATGTATCAAGATGTTTGGAAAGAGGAGTCTGGATGCATAAAGATGGGAGTGGCTTTGTGTTGATGCTGAGACCCTCTGAAAGTGTCTGAAAGACAGACATACTCTCAAGAGTGTTGGCAGGAAAAGCTGCCATTTCCATATTAAGGCTTGAGAAGCCTGACGTGTCTCAAAGCAAGAGAACCAAGGGGCATATATGAAATTTCTGGAAATAAATTTAGTTGAAATCGTACAGGCTTCTGTTAACACCTTTCCTTTCAAAAGTGTTAGATTTTTTAAGTAACAAAAAGACAGCCAAAGGAGAAACTTAGGAAAACTAAATTTGGTACCACGGAAGAGAGAAAAAAGTTAAAAGTTTTAGAAATTGGGATTAAAAAAAAAAATAACTCTGCATCTTTAGAAGTTGACCCAAAAAGATCAGTATCTGTAAAAGTAAGAGGTAGAAATTCCCAAGGTGAAGGGAAATGGCACAGGAGGGTTGACGGGAGCTCAGGCCCCGAGCCGCGCCACTGCAGCCGGGCACACTCTGCTCAGAGCCATTCCTGCAGCCGGGCACACCTCTGCTCAGCCGCGCTGCACCACTGCAGCTGGGCACACCTCTGCTCAGCCGCGCTGCGCCACTGCAGCTGGGCACACTCTGCTCAGAGTCCTGCCACACTGCAGCCGGGCACACCTCTGCTCAGCCAAGCCGCACCACTGCAGCCGGGCACACTCTGCACAGCCTCACGAACTTCCTGCTTGTTTGAATGATGAGCTCATCTTGACTTTCTCGTGTATGATGTACCAGTGGGCCCCAACACCACACACATGCGCGCTGTCCTCAAAGCACTTTGTAGAAAAGGTTTCTGTGCAAAGTGGTTTGTGATCAGACTGGCGTTCAAAGCCTGACTCTGCCACCATGGTGGCGTTGTCAAAGGCACTCGCAAATTATTCCACACCCAGAGATACAGTTCTGCTAGTGACACAAACACAAGGCATGCTGGATTTCTTGCTCCAGATTCGAGTTTCTCAATCAATTCACAGGCACAATCTTCTGGCAAGACAAGATGCTGACCATTAGTGCTTCGGGTGAGCTCTGGAAGGATCTCTTTGCTCATGGCTAGTTCTTTACAGTGCTGAGCCCAGCTCAGATCTCTCACAGGCCTTCTTGCCAACACACTTCCGGCACCTCCTACTTTAGCTCTGTTCAGTGAGGAGGCAGGTTCACTATTGTCTCTGGGTGTGGGCTCTTTGTTGTTGAGACATTAGCATGGTGACTTCTCGTTATTGCTATCTATAAATAACAGGAAGAAATCATGTACTTGCATTCCAGGGGTCTGGCTGGTAGGTTCAGTATTGTCTGTGTGGACCTTTCAATTTACATTCACTAGACAAACATGTTCTTAACCAAGAGACAAGTAAGCCCTACAGTTCTAGTTGGGTGTGGCTCAGTGGTTGAGTGTTCTGTCTTCAAACTCCAGTACCATGGAAGAGAGAAGAAAGGAGAGAGAGAGGGAGAGAGAGACAGAGACAGAAAAAGGGAGAGGGGGGCATAGAAAAAAAAGAATTCAACAACAGACGGAGAATAGATTGGGCAGGTAAAAGTGGTTATGCTTATTCCTCAAGTTGAGAGGTCAAGGATTTGCAGAACTGTCTAGAGGCTGAAGTGAGGCCAGTGAAATCTGAATTCTATCCGAAACAACAAAATATTCATTTTCTCTAACGGAAGCTTTGCAGGTTCAAAATTATTGAGTAATTTTAGGGTAAGAGTGACAATCACTAGACTTTTGCAAAAGATACTGCTACCTTCCTTGAACAAGGCATCATGAAAGCCAGGGCCTACCACCATGGAGGAAGGTGAGTCGTCCAGACTGCGGGAAGAGGGAGCTAACCTGTTCCTTTCAAATTCCATCACAAAATCTTCAAAGTTTCATGAGTGTTTGGTACTTGCTACAGTGGATAAAATCCTGACTTCCAGGTTGCTGCTCTGTGACTCAGTATGCAAGACTGGGGGTAGACCTGTCCCCAGGAGTGAGCAGGGGACTTGGTCCTGGGAAGCTGCAGCCAGCAATACTATGTGGTGACTGGGTCTTTAGTGGGGTCTCTGGTGTCTCCTTCCAAGTTTTCAGTCTCAAATACTTGCACAGGAATCAGTTTACATCTGCATTAGTTTATACTACTGGTAAAAATAGCAGCAATTCTTCACCACAAAGAGGTACGGAAGAGCTGACTTAAACATGCTTAAGAATAGTTACCACCTTCCAAAAGAACCCTAATCCTGGTTTTAAGAACATGTGTCTTTCCAGGAGGAATCATGTACATGTTTGCCACTGTTTGATTTGAAACAGGCTGCCATGTGGCTCAGGTAGTTTTGAACTCCTTTTTTGAGCTAGGGTTTCTCTGTGTAGCCCTGGCTATCTTGGAACTCACTCTGCAGACCAGGCTGGCCCCAGACTCACAGAGGTCTGCCTGCCTCTGCCTCCTGAGTGCTAGGATTCCAGAAAGTATTATCACATCTGGCCATATCCGAATTTTAAGGTGGTAACTCAATTCTGCCATTTTAGGAAAGCAATCTAATATAATGACTTATGAGGAAGATCTTTCTTACCCATAATTTTATGAACTGTGCTCCTCAGCATAAAGATCACCTAATTAGTCTTTATAATGTTACTTTAAGCCTCTAACAGTTTTGTAGTTCTTGTCTTAACCTTTCAGTTTTCTGTAAACGTCTACTTAGTCTGATTAGTGTAGGGTTAGTGACCATCATAGCTATCTCAAGCTGGTTACTTAATTATTTATAAATTTTCCTAAGGAAACACACTTGTGTTGTCCTTAGCACATTGTAACTATATTAATTCCTTAACTGAATAAATATGCTAAGAGAAAACAAATTATTCTATTGAGTCTTTAGTAACTAAATTCTTTACTTTTTGGATGAAGATCTGGAACTTGAAACACAGAAAGGACGAAAGCTTGAATTATAACAAAGAATCTTACATTCACTGACCAGAAATCTGTCCTGTATCTCCTCCCAGTGTTGACTGTGCCGAGCATACAAAGTCGAGAAGGAGGGTTCAACACTACCTCACTCTGCTTAGCTAACCACCAGTTACTTTGTAAGCATCACTAGGAGCAAAGTATGGTGGCAATAAAACATTTTAATCAGAATGGATAGATGCGATGCTTACAGTCAGTCCCCTCCGGGCCTTGGAGTTAGTTAACATTCCTCAGCAAGCATCCTGTGGGACTGAACACGTCAGCATCATTAATGGAAGCGATGGTCACCGCAGCACAGTGTAGCTAGAAAAACTCTTCTTTTTGACATTTTACTGAAGAAAATACCAAAGTGTTTTTGACAAATATCAAGGCAGGAAAAGCAGCATCAGGTGGACATGGATTACAAGTGTGATGTGCAAGGTCCAGATCATTCAGCCTTCTGAGAAAAGCCACTTTGAAAGTTCCTTAGGTCATGGGTTTGGCTATATTACGGGGCCAAATCACGAGGCGTCTTTTCCTCATTAAAACAAAGACAACGTAAAAAGATGCTCTCCATAATAGAACTATAATGTCACTTCAGTATTTTTTAATTACCCATCTACACAAATGACCTTAGATCAAGCACAGGCAAATAGAAGTAGTAGTAACATTTACATCGAGTGTAAGGTTTAAAAAAATAATACAAAGTCCATCCACAGTACACATGAAGACACGGTTAAGTTTTAAATATTTAGATATCAAATAGCCATGATTGTTTAGAAGGTAAGCATATTTCCAAGCACATTTCCATTTGCTACAGCAATGACAGTCTACCATACACCAGTGTAAAGGATGGAGATACACCAGCACCGTGATCTCATTTACTGCAAAGAAAAAGATACCATGTTTCTTTTTATCAGATAAATACATCTGAAATAAATACAAAATTAACTAGAAATTTGTCCATTTAAGTCTACACTCTTAAATTGTATGTTTTTTGTTTTGAGACAGGGCCTCCCTGCATAGCTCTGGATTGCCTTTAACTTATGATAGTCCTGCTTCTGCCACTTGAGGGCTGGGATTATTGCTGTGTGCCACCAGAATACTCATGTGACATTCCAAAATTGCGGTTAGGAAGTCCTACCTGCTGTGCTCCCTGTGCACATTCACACTGCTGATTTCATCTGGACACTAGGTAATCTGTGAGAGTCCACTGAATATGGCCTCGGAAATGGGGCTAATACGAGAGAGGAGGAGTAAGACCCCTGAAAGGCTGGCAGCTCCGCCTGCAACTGCAGCTTGGCCGCTGTGTGCATAAAGCAGCAAGCTTGTGTCCTCTGGTTCATGTTGTTATAACTGATGTACCCACAGTTCATTTTGTTTATCATCTGCTAGAAGTCCCTTAGTTCTCCAGACAGAGTTTTATACACTCCATTCTTTGCAAATCTGGACGTGAAAAACAAACGATTTCTGGTCCAGCTGGACTTTACCTTCTGTATATCAAGCATCTCAACTACAGACTCGGTACATAGGGTCGGCTGCTGGACTGAACTTTATCTCCTGTCTACAGCGTCTGCATCTGACAAATACCAGTCTTTGAGGGGTATGGAAAGACATGGTTAGCAAGAAACCGGGTTAAAATAACATGTGGGGAGGTAAGGAATGACAGGGATTTTTGGTTGAAGTTACAAATATTGACCCCCATAAAGAAATAAAAGTTCTCTTCCATGAAAAAAAATTATACAAAGGGATATGATGCCTAACATCAGCTTTTCCTTAGGAGAAAACTGCAGCTCTCCCCTGCTGGCCTGAGTCAGGGCTTCCACCCACTTAAATTAGCAGGGTTTAGGGGACTCTTTCCTAACCCGTGTATCAGTCAGCACAGGGCTCTACCTAGCCTCTGTTCAGCACTGTCCCACACTAAGGGACACAAGGCACCGGAGCACTCGCACCCTAGGAAGCGATGGCTGCTGCTTTTCTTGGTGAGGACAGTACCTAAATTTCTTATCTCCTAATTTAAATAAAATGCTCACTAAATTTATAGTTTCTGAAATATTTTGCCTTCCATACTGCCATATTTGCAGAGAATCATAATGATCAATATTTATATGTATATTTTAAAAGTATGTGTGTGGGTAGAGAATTGTTACAAAAAACAATTCCAAGAAAACTTTTTATAAAATTAACCGTGAAATAAAAACTGCAACACTGGACATTTTTATCAGCACAGTAAAGCCTTAAAAAAAAAGTAGTATATGAAAGGGTCGTTTCAGTAGAATATGGCACATTTGTTTGCTTTGAAGTCTTCTAACCAATACAATTCTAAAAAAAGCACATGAAAATATTGTGAGGGTTGCTACTGTAACTGCAATGAATTGAATGGAATTTTCAGCTTTAAGGGGGTGGGTCACCATCCTCCCACTTGTTAGAATAATTTCATTTAAAACAGTGCCTGAAGGCTGTGCGGCAGCCGGCCCGATGCCCACTTCAGTGTCTGACAGCGCTCTAAGTGAAACTCGTCAGCTAATTACCTTGACTCTTCTCCATCTTGCTTGCTGTCAACAGGAAAGACTCCACTACTATCACCAGAGAGCCTGATGTAAAGCACACAGTATTCAAAAAGAATTAACTGTAAATGGATACAGAGATGGTAAGGACATCAACCGTGGAAGCTGCTGCTACTGGCTTCCAAGGCAAGTTTCTACACTGGCAACGGAAGGCTGATGTTGCTGTCACTGAGTATACACTGAACCGTCCAATACGAGTTACCCTGTCTGAAGCAGCCTTCGGCAAACCAGCTTCCTCTCATGGGGTGAACATAAACTGATTACTACAGTCAAACAGTCCTGGATACAGAACACTGCAGACAGATGACGGCTTAGCAGGCAACTATCACCATATACATAATTGATGCCTTTAAAAAATTACCATAAGTTTTATTCCAAAGCAACTACCATTGTATGTCTGAAGACATCCATAATGAATCCCATTGGTGCCACCACAAATAGGACTTGAGAGAGAACTTGCTCATCTGTGAGGGCTAAGCCGTTGTCTTCCCAGTCTGTCCCGTCAGTACAAGCACACAGACTGGGGACGATGCTTTACTGTTCTGCTCAAAAGGCAGCCGGGGTTGAGGTGCCTGTAACACACACGGGTTAATTTTACCCTATGACTTTATTTTGCACTGAAAAGGCAGAACAGGAGAAAGGAGGCAGGACAAAAGACTGAAGTTTTCATTCTTCCAATGTATGCAGAGGTGATTATGAGCAGATTCTGTAAAAATAAACCCATTTGATAAACTCAGATTTGGCAAGACAAATGAAAAGACTTAAGCAGCTTAATCATAGCTTGACTGTTCAAATCTGCTAGATTAAAATAATCTATTTTTGCCATAAAATTATAGCACAATTTTACCAAGCGTGTTATGTAGACAAACATATAACAGAATTCTTTTCGTCAAACGTCTTTCCTAACATTTATTTGTGTATATGTGTTTGTATGTGTGTGCCTATGCCAAGTGTGGGTGTGAGAGCCAGAGGACAACAGGACTCAGTTCTCCGCTTCTATCTGTGAGTGGGCATCGAACTCAGGTTGTCAGGCTTGATAGCAAGCTCCTTTACCTGCTGACCCACCTTGTCAGCCCCAGAATCCATTTCTTTCTTTTTCTCCTTTTGAGACAGGATTTCTCTCATGTAGCCCAGGCTGGCCCGGAACTCACTCCCAGAGAAGTTCCTGTTTCTACTTCCTGAGTGTGCTACCACACCCACATTCTACAATTCCTTCTGAAAACAGAACTAGAGCACAGAAAAGCAAAACTGCAGCGCTAAGGTGTGCCACACAGGTTGACATCAAGGGCGAACACAGTCCACTTCTGGTGGCGCTTCAGTGGACCTGACAGGAAGTGCTGTAAGCTGAATTGTTTAATACACACAACTACGTACTATGAGCACGAGGGTAAGAAAAAGACTAGATCATGTTTCAACGTAGAGAACGAGTCACCTACATGTTAGAAAGTCATCATTAAATCATTTATTAACCTTGGTTCTGTCCAAAATGGGTTCTAGAGAATAGTTTTAGTTTAGCCAGAAGGTAATCAAAAGATTTAAAGGCATGGCCTAATTACAAAGGAAGCTGGTTCCGAGAGCCATGCTATCAAAAGGATCACATCATAGAAAACAAGCCGGATGCTGTCGTGCACAACCATGAATTATTATGAGAGGCTTTAAGTCCATGCTTTGTGCTCAGTGCACCCCAGTCTCAGAATTACTCACTTAATACAGTCTACTTCTCCTGGTGAAGAGCTTCAATGAAAGCATCAAGCTTTTCTTGAATTTCTCTAACTTTCTCTATGGAGACAAAAAGAGATAAATAAACATTTTTATTTTTCAAAGGCAGCATACATTAGAGAGAATCCTTATCATTAAATCATCTACAAAACTTCTTTAGCTATTTGAGGAAATGGGAGAAAATCATCCTCACTAAACCTCCTGTGGTCCATGTCCAAGTGGGTCAGAAGAGCCACCAGCAGCCGCTTTTGGGAAGCGAGGGAGGAGAAATGCTTGACAGACAGACCCCTTTGGGAAACTATTAAATAGAGCTGTGGACTCTTATACAGAGCAAGGCTTGTCTGCCCACCCATAGATGGTTTTACTACATCCTTAGATTTCTTGAAGCTCTACTGAAAAACGGTAAGGCTGTTTTTAGGAATAAGTGGAAATGGTGGCTTATGCTGTAATCCAGCTCATGGGAGGCTGGATGGAAAACAACCTTTTAAAAATATAAAGTAGCAGGTGAAGTTACCAGGAAGGCCAGGTAAAATACACCAGTATATATACTGCATGCATCAATCATATTTCAAAATTCCAAGAAATAAAAGCAAAGGAAACTAGAAAACACTTTTAACTAGGTGTGAATGCGGAAAGTTAAAAATAAATATAAAGAACCACTGAAAGTAGATTTATATTTATTTGAATTTTTACTTTTTCATGTTAATTGATTTCACATAAAATCTCTAATTTCTCTCTGAAATGTGAACTGTCCCCATTGTATGCTACTGCTGCGGATTCAGTCATGTACCTCCGGTCTTAGAGTATCAGTTACACTAAGCAGTGTGAGAAATACTTCCATCTCTTCCACACAACTTAACACAGAAATGGGAACTACCAGTGGATGGGAGCCAGCTAGTTCAAGGCTAGTGACTTAGACATGAGACTGGCATGTATTCTACTCTCTACTCAGAGGAAAGATGATAGAAGGTGTCTCTAGAGGTCAACTCTTATATCTTCTGTAATTAAACGACCTGTGTTGGAAGACATAAATTCTGCTAGCAGTGTGCCCTGGTGATGATCGCCCAGCCAAAGGAAGAACCATCCTTCTGTACCTTGCACAGCACTGCAGGACTCCAATGGCGGCTACTACAGTCACATCTGCAGATGCTCTGTAATTTAATACTTCTAATTCTTGGTATTAGATTAAGAATAAAAAAGCATGTGGAGACAAAAGCTCTATTGCTTCGATCAAACCACTGAGAAAATCTGATATCAGCTAGAGCAGGGGTGGCATTTCCTCCTACAGATGAGTGAACCAGAGGAGCTAAGACAATACCAATCTAACTCTTACAATTTTAAATTGCATATATGTGTGTATGCGAGCACACGTGTGTGCATGTGTGTGTGCATGTGTGCAGGCTGGTAGGAAGAGCTTTAGCCAGAAGACACAACAAATACCCCATTGAACTAAAGCTCAGTGTTCCCCTGGGCCACTTTGGGCTTCTGATGCCCTTAGGACAACAGGTTAAGGCAGGAATAGTGTTAGGAGGGGTGATCGATCTGGACTTCCTTTGGGAAAGCAGACTGCTTCTCCACAATGGAGGTAAGGAAGATTATATCTAAATACAGGGGATCCTTTAGGACACCTTGGTGTTACCATGTCCTCTGAGTAACAATGGGAAACTACAACAACCCAATCCAAGCAGATGACAAATGACCCAGAGCCTTTGGGATGAAGGTATTGGTCCTTTCTCCAGGGAAAGACCCAGACCTGCTGCAGTGTCTGCTGAGGGTTGAAGAAATAAAGAAAGAGTAGTAGGGGAGGTAGTAATGTGACGAGATGTGAAAATGAAGATGTAATTGACATTCATGTTTCTGCACCGTTTTGTTAGGAATGACTGCATATATGCGTACATGTTAAGCAGACACTCGTGCTCTCTTCCTCTCTTATCATGTAATACAACATCAATTGAGATGATATCGGTGGTTAAGTGTACTACAACATCAACTGAGATGTCAGTGGTTAAGGGTTATCAATCTATATTTTCATATTTAAGTTATAAGATGCTCAAAGACTAAGTATCCCTCAAGGTGACTTTGCCAACTATTTAAAGAGAAACATAATTGTGGTTGTATGTGGGAGAGTTACATCATGTTAGGTGAATTATAACCGTGTTATTGTCTTCAAGCATGATATAAAGGGATGTGATTGGGTGTCAAGTTGACGAGGACAGACTTGGGAATTGTCAATTTGACACAACCTAGAATCATGTGGGAAGAGGTAATGTCAATTGAAGAATTGCCTTGATTGGACTGGTTTGCGGAAGATTTTTTTTGATTAATAATTGATATGAAGGGGGGAAGCCTACTGTGGGTGGCACCATCCCTGCTTAGATAGGCCTGAACTGAAAAAGAGAGCAAGCTGAGCATGAGCGGATGAGGAGGGAGTCAGACAGCAGTATGCCAGTGAGCCGCTTTCTACCTAAGCCCCTGCCTCGAGTCTCAACCATAAAGTGTGAGCTGAAGGTGTAAGCAAAACAAATTTTTCTTCCAGTTTGCTTTTGCTCAGTGTTTTAGCACTGAAACAGAAGCAAACGAGAACACTCCCTGAGCCAGTGTGCAGGTCCTTAGAACTTGAACCTATACTTTTCTGGCAGGCTAGCTTCCATTTCTTAATCAGCAGTCAAACTAGCAAACACATTTGCTTCTCCAAATGAAGCCAGTCTTAGTTTTAAAACAAATTCATTTAGTTGTTTAAAAACAGGTGATTTTTTAAAAATGAGTATTTTTCAGAGTTTCATATACATTTCAGTTCTTTAAATTGTTCTTTAAGAGAGAAGAAAAAAGCTTTTCAAATTATCTCACAGCAGTTCTAGAGATGACCATAGTTTTCATAAAAAAAAAAACAAACAAGAAAAACTCCAGCAAAGCCCCTGGCAAGCTTGAAAAGCACAACACAAGTGAAATCCACAGAGGCGTCTCCAGCCCCGGCAGCCCCCAAGCCCTCCTTGGTGGGCAGTCTATCTGGGAACATCATGCCATATGCAGAAAGAATAATCCAATTTTATTCCATACATGAGCTGAGTGCAACTGGGCAGCCACAAGGTCAGTTTGCCAACCTTTGCCCTATCAGTGGCCGCCATCCTCCAAGGGGCAGACTGTCTGTAGGTGTATGGCGGCACAGTGGTGTCACCCACAGGGGGACAGGTCGGAGCAGGAGCTATCTGTGTGAAGAGACAAAGCCCCACTGAGGCAGTGTCTAATCTGGAAGGTCTAAAGGGAAATCTAATTTTTAGAAAATGAAAAGGTAAGCAATATTTTTTTTTTTCTAAATGAAAGTTAAAGGACTGATGCAAAAATAAGAAAATTCTAAATTTCTTAAAAATTTACACTTTTATGAAAAATTTTACAATTGATGGTACTGTCTTGCCACAAAACCTTAAGGATGCCACAAAGAGCATTTAAATAAGTACTAGAAGTAATGAGGATGGGAGGTATGAGGAGAAGGGAGAATGGGCTGATACAAAGGAAAAAGAACAGTTGTCAATAAGCATCACTTTCACCCTGAAGAAATTCAGCTGTCTTTTTCACCTGTAAGGAACTAGATGGAGTCTGAAATCCTAACTTTCCCCCTTTTAGAAAAGGTTTACCTGTAATTATGCGTACATGTGCCTGTGCTGTGTGGGTATATGAGCAGCTGAGTGTGGTTGTGAGTTGCTCTGTGGTCCTCTGCTTTTCCCTGCTCAGCTGCTTTCCACCTTTAAGAAACATTCCTTAGTATTTAATCCCAGCAAAGGCAGGCACATCTCTGAGATAGAGGAGAGTCTGGTCTACAGAGCTAGCTCCAGGAAAGCCAGGGCTACACACAGCTCTGTCTCAAAAAACCGAAACCCTAAATCCAAACCAAGCCAAAACGAAACAAACAAAAACCCAATCCAACCAACCAAACAAAATGCATTCCTTGCTTATTCTTTTACTTTCAATTGAGGAACCTCTACTCTTTTGAAGCAACTGCAAATTTGACATTTTGTTTGTCTCTTTCAGTCCTGTAGGCATCCCTGCTAAGGATGAGCCCTGATCGTCTTCCTCTGATTTAGAAACACACAGGAGGGCTTCTGCTTCATGCCAAAGCAAAAAGAGCAACAGAGCAAATGGCACTGGAGTATTTATTACCTTTTATGTAAAACAGAATACACTTGGTAAAAATCAGAAATGAGCACAAATCAGCATGGTTAGCTGTAAAGCAAACTCCTGTTTCTCTCAAATATTTGGGTTAAATATTCACATAGAGAATTCTTATAAAATCTCTGGTCTCTTTGATAAATTAAATTGACTCAGGAAGGGCTTAAACTATTCTGTTACACAGTTTCACATGTAGTGAATACGGAGGCTCGTTCCCATTTATCCAATGTTTACTTAAAAGATGAGCCATCTCAAACATCGATTCATTGTGCATCTTGATTGAGTCATGAATATTCCCATAATCCTCAACTCATAAACCACCAGCCTCAGTGAATGACGTTCCTCTCTTTTTTCTTCTCTTCAGATGACTTGACACCCATTCACATTTTAGGTCTCTTTATCCCCACATGAAATGGCACTGTTCCTCTTAGTGCTTTGAGTCTTCTGATACTTGCTCTAAAAGTCCCAAATACAGACTAATCTGTAATTAGGTTTTGAATACAGTGCGACTGCCAAAAGGCCTAACCTGGGAGAGGGTTCACTCCAGTGGTTTGTATCAGTTTAGACCATGGACAAAGAGCCACCCACAAAACACTACCTCATGCGCCAAAATAAACCTTAGACAGCGTTTGATGTCTTTAAAGAAAGCATGAAGAAATTAGCTGAAGAACTACCACAATGCGCCTTAAGAAACCATACACCCAAAGATTCAAACCACCTAACAGCTCCCCCGTAACATGGTGCACACACACTTTGGGACGTGTGGGTGAAGTTCTTCAGAAAAGGGCTGTTCACTGCAGGGTTGGAATGACTGGCACCCCTCTTCCTTAGGAGCTCACACACACTACTGAAAACACTTGCTGTTTATCACACAATTGTATAATAGAACCTTCATATAATTTCTAAATATTTTGAAGTCTATTCTCCAAAGGACTTTGGCATGAACACAGAGCAGCCTTACATTTAGGTCTTTATAGCTGTTAGATTCTGGAATCTTCCTAGTTGGATGGTATCACTAATTTCAGCACAGCTACCTATGAATGACTATGGGTTTAACAACAAAGAACAGTGTCATTCAAGGTGCTGACCAAGTTATGATATAACTTTTGGTTATATCATACTCATTAAAAGGCTGAGCTGCTCAATAAAAACAGTTGTATGTGGGATGAAAAATTCATCTACTTCTGGAGATACATTTTATCTTTAGACAAGTCAAATTAAATAATTGTGTATTTGGACAATCTTATGAATTCTCCCAGGAGTGCTTGTACTACTGGCTCACACTGAGGGCATATACTGAAGACCCAGGGCTGGAAACATAGCTCAGCTGCTAGAGTGCTGTCTAACCCATATGAAGTCCTGGCTTTAGCTTCCAACACTGCATAAACCAAGTTGGAGGTGGAGAGGGGCGGGGGGAGTATCAGAAGTGCAAGCCACGTTTGATCTTGGGCTACAGAGCAAATTCAAGGTTAACCTGGGCTACCAGAGACTTACAACAACAGTAACAGCAACAATAACAACAACACATCCCTAGAAACTGAGTGTCCTCTCTGAGAGACATTTCTATCAGGTGTGTTAGCAGATGCATCCATCCTACCCCTAAGCTAAACTGCTGTGTGGTGGTCTAGTGGCCACAAGAACCAGTTGGTCAGCCTTGCTTTCCATGGGTACCGACCATTTGATGTCTAGGAGCACACAGAGATTTCTGGAGAGTGTACTTGAAGTGTGACCAGCCCTAGTCAAGTTACTCTTGTGTAGAAGACATGCATAGCCTGCGGACTCAGTCTTTTTATATTAGTGATGCTTTTAAAACCATAACTTTAAAGCATCCTGTAGGGTAATGGTGGAAATGGTGGTATTTGTCACATTTAACCTGTAGGGAATTCGTTTTTATGGAAGGAAAAAATAATTTATATTGGATTCTTTTTTTTTTTTTTTTTTTACTTTTAAAACTTTGAGAAAAGACTTCACTATGTAGCTCAGGTTGGCCTGGAACTCATGGCACTCCTTCTGTCTCTGCTTCTTGAGTAGTGGGACTATATGTATAACCACCATGCTTTTGCTATGCTCAAGTCTTAGAAAAGCCGACATTAGAAGGGTCTATAGCATTTACTTTCAGGACCAGGAATAACAGATAATAAGCTTTCATGGCATTCATGACCACCATTTTCCAGGCCACAGAATCTGCCATGAGGTTACAACTGTCTAGTGTGAGTCGTTTTACTTTGTATCCGGCACACAAAATATTTCAAATTATATTAGTTCACATTATGATAACAAAAATTTAAAGTTATTTGATATTCTAATTCATTAGTGATACATTGCTTTCTTTTTTCCTCTAATAAGCTAAAATATATTTTGTCAAAAGTGAATCATTTCATTTGTCAGTGTATTGCCAGTGTAGAAAATCTAAATACCGTATTTCAAAGAAATAATAACATAGACAATTATTTGAGAAGATGGAAAAAGTCAATAAATTATTCTGTTCCAACCAATTTAATATGACTTTAAAAATCTTTTAGTTTGTCTTTTCTACTTTCCTCCTATTTTTTTTTAAAAGTACATTTTACTTTGAATTTTGTTGAGAGGAAGGCTGAAACATTTAAAAAAAAAAGAAAAACCACCCAGGCAGCCCTTAAAGAGGTAGGGCATCATTTATCACTTGCAAAGACAGATTTATAAGAAGAGGGCCCCTTCTGTTCCTTTAAGACTGCAAACAGATGGGAAGTGAATGGACAGTCCCTGGGACAAGAAAACGCATGGGAGGTGCTGCTGTATGCACGTTCCCAACAGAAGAAAGGAGGCCAAGATTGGAATTGCATGACCGGGTCCTGGAGAGGGTCTTTCTTCAAGCTGTCCTCATCCTGCTGTCAAACTGTTATAAATATTGGTTTGTCAAAAGACCTTCAGGACTGAAGCCTGAGAAAGAAGTTGTAGCAGAAAAACGAAGCCCGGGAGTGAGTGAGTCTCAGACAGCTCATTAACGTAATTTTAAAAGAGGAAGAACAAATATAAGCTCATAGAGTGTAATTCTGATTTATGAATTGAAAACTTTAGTCAAGCTTAGGCTGAGAAGAAATAAAAATTGCAATGCGACTTATAGCTCTTAAATCAGATGCTCCATTAGGCAAAGTACTGCCTAGCCTGTCAGAAGCACTGGGCCTGCAAGGCGGTCTAGTTACTAATACAAGCCGACTCTTCCCAATTAGAAATGCTTGGGACCAGAACTTTTATAGACTTCTGCTTTTCTAGTTGAATTCCCTAAAATCTACAATGTGCCAGCATCCGAGAGTCAGAGACTATCATGCAAGTACTCAAGTTCAGACCTTACAGCCTTTGGATTACAAGGGCCTGACCCGTGCTGGTGCAGCAAGAGCAAGAGACAGGCCAATCACCAAACTGACGTCACATATTAAGTAAATTAGAAATCATCCTCAAAACTTTAATTACACTTCCTTTTGCTCAGCTGTCTGACATGGTGCTGGAATCAAATTTGGGTCCCCCCCCGAGAGCAATATATACTCTTAACCCCTAAGCCATCTCTCTAGCCCCAAATTCTAGATTCTTTTTTAAAGAAACAATTTGTATTTTAATTAATAAAAATAGCAGGTAGGTGTCTGTGTGTGTGTTGAGCATATATGTATATACAGACTCTAGATTCTTTTTTGTTTGGTTTTGTCTTTGTTTTTTGAGACAGGGTTTCTCTGTGTAGTCCTGACTGTCTTAGAACTCACTCTGTAGACCAGGCTGGCCTCAAATTCATGGAGATCTGCCTACCTCTGCCTCCCAAGTGCTGGGATTAAAGGTGTGCGCCACCACCACTGTCTGGCACAAACTCTAGATTTTTGACGCTTTGTTTCACTAAGAAAACAGGCTTTGAAACACTTATCAACAATACAAACTAAGACGCCAAATTACAGGGACTGTTGTTTCTATAGTCGCTCACAAACAGAAACCAAAGACTCAAGATGAAGAGGACCACCAAGCAATTCTAAAAAGGCACCAGCGCTAATAGAGCTAGTCTCAGCTTCGTCATAAACACTCATGTAAATGGCTAAGTTATTAATTCAATGACCATCAATTTCTAACTATGAGCAATGGGAGACCACCTTTCAAGCCTTGCAGTTTTACAAGATGGTCTATGAACTACATAAGCATGAGGGACAGATAAGTTTGAAGCAGGACATGGGATCCAAAGTAAGAAATGATGCAGTTACATGGAAATATTCTCTATTTCTGAACAGAATATATCTCATTCCTCTATCACTGCTTTCTCATGATTTTCAGTAATCCATGGGAAAAATTTCAGTAGAGATGAGGATAAAATATTAGGAAGAAACAAGTGGATTGTGAGAAGCAGAGCAGCAGGCAAACTTTTTTTTTCCCTGAACATAAGAGAATCAAGGTTAAAAAGTGGTTAGTCTATACGGAAAGGCTGATGCATTAATTTTAAGATGAAAACAGTCTGAGCATCTTTGGAGTAGGAAGACATGATGAAGGCACAAGTACACACAGGAGAGCCAGGGTCCTGAACAGGTGGATCGACTCTCAAGGAGTGACTGAGTACACAGTATGCCACAGCACAGCCTCTGGGGCACACAGGCTACAAAACAACTTCTCCAGAGCTTGAGTTGTACTGACGCTGCTTGTTCTCTGACTGAGAATTTAAAACCACGTTTGTACAAGGAAAAGGAAGGGAACTGTAGCCCACCTGCCAGATCAGAAGCTGGAACAAGTGCACTAACAGTGAGCTCGAAGAATAGAAGTAGGAAGGCCAACCCACAGCCCTCAAGAGAATGGCTCTAGAAACTGCCCCGAGGCCACTTCAATAGTCTAGTAAGTTACAATGCTAAGGGTAATAATCTCTGATTGAAGCATTTTTCATAATGTATATGTACTAGCTTTTCTGATAATAAAAGACTTTAAAAATTAAAACCTAAATCCTTGCAGTATACCTGCTAGATCTGTACAAGAGCTGTGTACACAGCTCAGAGTAAGAAGTTGTGCAAAAAACGAGGTAAAAGATTAAAGACAAAGCAAAACAACCTTGGATTCCTGTCCCAGAATGGGAGAAAGAATTCTTCTATTACAATTCAAAGTACTAAAACTGGAAGAGATGTGTATGGCATAATTAAAATGGAATACTCTGTACATGGAAACTAACAGTGGAAGAAAAATCTCCCTAAAATGAACTATTGTAGCTTGAAAATTTCACTAGTTCAAGCAATATTTCAATGTGATCTCATAGGCTACTCAAGATGGGAGAAGAAATGCACACTGACTTCCAACAATGGAGGTGAGCCATCATCATGTAGCCTATGCAATGTCTCCTAGGAATGCTACATGGAGATATTATTTGGAAAAATATTAAGTGACTCTTAAGACTGAGCATATCATGTATAGGTTTCATCACTCCCATGACAGGATAATTCAAATGATGAAATCTCTAGGGAATTTTGTACTGTATTCATTGGGAGGAAAAATTCAGAACTATATAATAGTAAAATATCAAAATTCCTTTGGCCTTAACTGATATCTCCACCTACCCTCTCTAAGAGGTGTACTTCACAGTGCGCATGGTGGCGCACACCTTTAATCCCAGCACTCAGAGGCAGGTGGATCTCTATAAATTCCAGGTCAGCCAATGCCACATAGTAAGACCCTGTCTCAAAAGACTAAAAGTAAAAAAAAAAGGAAGAATATTTCCTATACACTGGGTGTCTGTAGTGGGTCTGTAACCCATCAAGGTTTTTTCACAGTATCTGCTCATGCTTTGCTTAAATTTTTAAATATACTTTCATAAGCCAGCAGATTAAATTGTGATTAGACTTGCATCCCCACTACTAAGTTCTGTTTTTCCTATTTTTAGAACTGGAGAGAACACACAAAAACATAAAATTTAAAAAGGTAGGGCTGAAGAAGTGGCTTAGAGGTTAAGAGCACTGGCTGCCCTTCCACAGGATCCAGGGCTCTCTTCTGTTCTCCTCAGGCATGAGGCATGTATATACTGCACTTACATACATGCAGTCAAAACATTTACATACATAAAATAAGATAGAATAAAAAAATCTTCAAAAGAAATTCTGAAAAAGTTTAACCCCAACTTCAAATTTATTATTTCATTATAATATTGCTCATTAAGGAAATGTTAACTATAATTAGAATTGGGCGGAACTCAAATTTCTAGTTTTAAATATGTACTCTGGCTTTCATAATAGTATATAAATGTGACCCCTTTGGGAAACTTCCACCTCTAAAAATATTTACATTATGACTCATAATAGTAGCAAAATTACAGTTATAAAGTAGCAATGAAAATCATTTTATGTTTGGTGTTCACCACAACACGAAGAATCATACTTAAGGGTCCCAGCATAAGGAAGGTTAGGAACCACTGCTCTAAAGTGATAAAGAATGTTGATATGGTTATGCACACCTTTAATCCCATCACTTAGGGGTGCAGGACAGGGGCAGGCAGACTTCTGAGTTCCAGGTCAGCCTGGTCTACATAGTGAGTTACAGGCCAGACAATGCTACACAGTGACTGTCTCAAGACAAAACAAATACACATAAATCCCCAACACAAATCCAATCCACAGACTACTGAATGAAACAGTTTTTATTCTCATTTAGAATCATAATCTCATTTATAATAATGAGTTATAAATTATAATTTATGATTTATAAGAATTTAAAAATGCACTTGATTTCCTAACTTGGTGACAATTTCTAAGGCTTTTATAATTTCAGATACTATATTTTATATTCAGAATTGATGACAAGTGTCAGCTTACTCTTGGAGCATATTTCTAGAAATAATCTCTTCTCATAAAATCTATAGCTATCATAATTCCACATGATATTTTACTTGCATAGTAATGGTGGTCAGATAAAATGCATGTGGTAAACAGATTAACTTGTAGGTATGTTCTTCAAGTTTTTCCCCTTATCAGAAGAAGCCTAGAAAAGTTTTTCACAATACTACCCCAATTAAATATAACATACATCCACACTCACACAAAGATTTTGAAGTTATCACCCGAGGGGTGATATAAAATGTGTGGAAGTCTCACAAGCCACCTGGAAAGAACCATGTCATAAAAGCGCATACAATCTCTGGGCTGCTTGACAAGCTCTCACAACCGTTACAGAACAGAATTTAGGAGAAGTCTTGTTGACGTTCTTAAAAACAAATCCAGCCTTATTCACAGAGAGGTAAAAACTGAAAATTTTCTATACTTGAAGTGTAAAGTATCACTTCACCTTAGAAAATAATGAAGATACCTACACATGTAAATACTTTGATTTCCCTCTTTCTAGGATGTCATTATAAGAGGGAAGTTAGCAGTCACCCTATCACCTGCTGTCTTCTGAAAGGCTAATGGATCAGCGACTGCAGGTTCTGTCACTGTCTTTTATTTTTCTATTGCACAGTCATTTTCATGTCTAGAAATTGGCAATATAAAATATATTGTGTCCTGTGATTTCTAAAACAGAGTGTTTAAAAAGAATCACTGCACAGTTAGAAGGACATAGCCATGAACTTGAATTATATTGTTTATAACTATGTTCTTGAGGTGGATTACTTTGTTAGAACTTGAGGCCTGCTTGCTTGGCTTAATTGAAGTGTTTCTGTTCTTACAAACTGTGCAAATGGAATAGAATTATTTTCAACTATGTCTTTTGGAGGGGAATTAATATTTGATTCAATGGTATGGAGAAAGGAACTTAGTCACCAGTAGAAAAGTCTGAGGACTAATAACATGTAAAAAGGTGAAAATAAAAAAATGTAACAACAACATAAAAAGAAGATATTTGAGGGAAGTAGAAAAAGACAAGATCTCCTGAGTAAATTGGGAACATGGGGACCTTGGGAGAGGGTTGAAGAGGAGGGGAGAGGCAGGGAGGGGAGCAGAGAAAAATGTAGAGCTCAATAAAAATAATTTTAAAAGAAGATATTTTCTAACAAAGTGTTGAATATAGTAGCCTGTATAATATAAAGTAGGTATTCTTTTAATTTTACACCAGTTTATTCCTCAATCAGGACTTTAAAACAGATTTGAGCCATGAAAAATGTACTTTCATCCAAAGGCTCAGTTTGAGCCTGTATTCCTCATCAACTACAGGAAAACACACTACTGAGGCCTTGTCCCAGGGAATTCTGTGTGGAAATAATGACTTCTAGAACAGAGGTCTCTCCCTAAGGGTTGCTTTAGTCTTTGTGTCAGCGCCATCCTTTTTTGGCTGTAACACAAAGCAGAGCCTGCCTTGCACATGCAGACTCCAGGTAAAAATAATTCTTCACTTTTCCTCAGATGCTCTATTTCACTTTAGTGTGAAAAATACCTTCACAGTGGCAGAACTTGCAAAAGTAGGAACTTTTACTCAGGAAAGATGGCATAAAGAGTTACTAGTAACCCAGAACAGAAATGTTTACTCTGTAGTAAAAAGTATTACTCTTTCCTTTTTACAAACACACATATATCTAGAAATTACCATTTCAAAATACTCGAATCCAAGGGCAATGTGTTCCAATAAGCTTAAATTCTTAATATTAGAAATTATTAATTTTTTTGTGTGTGAAGTGGATGGACTAGCTATTAGGAAATCACTGGGGACCCATAAATCAGTGGTTTCCATACAGTGAAAGCCAAACTATGAGAAGTCAGTAAGGGAGGTGTGGGTACCAGAGCCAATTCAGCAGATGTGAGCCGCTCACAAGGGATGAAACCGGAGCTTCTGGCGAGACAGAGAAGAAAGGTCTCTGGCACCTCCAGTCCTCGCCTTTGAAATCCAGAGAAGGGCTAATGAAAGTCAGTATTAAGATAGTGATCAGGCATTCACTGACCATGTATGATATATTACACAAGCTACAGTAGTCAGAAATGAACCAGATCCTTCTGCTAGGGTGAGTCAATCATAATAGACATGAGAGTATTTTCTTTAAATGGTTATTTCGGCTGATTTACATTGGGTAGTGGAAAGGCAGTATTCTTTCTGCTCAATTACACAACCATGGCAGTAGCTGAGTATGCTTTTAACACTGAGGGAAGGCAAGTAAGCAGGCAAGAGGAAAAATACTGGTTTAGGTCAAATGACAATGACCTAGAAGGAAAGATGAAATGGTACTGGGGCCGATGAAAAAGCAAGAGGACTGAGAAAGGAAGCCAAGAGGTCTCACTCCTGTTCTCATGCTTTCTTCTCCAGGATTCTAATTGTACCTCACTTTTATTGTATGTGTGAGTGCCTGCATATCTGTGTGCACGGCACGTGTGTCTGGTGTCTACAGAGGCCGTGTTGGATCCCCTGGAGCTGGAGTTACAGGCGGTGGTGATCTGCTGCTGTGAGTCCTGGGAACTGAACCTGGGGCCTTTGCAAGAGTAATAAAGAGCCACCTCTCCAGTCCCCACTTTTCTTCTCTGGACCTAGGTCCCTAAACTCAGTGCTATCCTTTTCTTTAAAATTTGTTAAAACTGACTTCCTTTGTTAAGTCTACATAGACGAAAGTGACATGCTACCGCATTTGGAGTTCAAACAATTTGACAAATTTGTGACACACTAGCCTGACTAATGGAGAGAAAATTGCCTTGCTGTGAACAGAAGAACTCCCCAGAATAAACAGTGGGGAAGTGATGGTGGTGACTGACCACAGAGAACTCTGCTTTCATGCCATTTAGGTTCCACACTCAGAATCAAGTGACCCTTGTGGGGTGGTGTTTAGTCCCATGTCTTTCAGGATCGCATCTATGATAGCAGCAGACACAGGAGAAGATCAATAATACAAAGCAATCAACAGAAACTAAATCTCAGACTCATCTGATAATTTCCCTTTCTAGATACAGGAGAATAAAAACATTCCAGGTAACTAAGGTTCTATTAGTTATATCCTACCTTCTTTTTAATTCAGATTTTAAGAGGGCATGAAGAAATTCTTACGACTAGCCTATAAATTAGGACGGTGTTTGAGTCACCAAAAGTGTCTTTATAGACTTCAGCAGTTTTGATAAAGTTCTAACCATGGGTTTGCAAATGAAGTCTTTGGTCATTCTTCTGTTGCTTTCTTTTTGTTCATCATAATTTAAAAATGAAGAAGTATATCTGTTTTCTGTCATTAAATAATATTAATCACAATGAACAGAGTTCTCATAGTAAACATGACTCACGTTGCTGGATTCTGGTAATTCAGAGACAAAACCTCTTGTATCTGTAGTCTCTATGGCCAAGTGTTAGCGTCACAAGTAACTGTCACGCAGCCTAAGATACAAAGGTTGTATCTTTGCGCCTTTCTAATTATCAAGAGAAAGCACAGGATGGCGGATAAGAGGAGAGTGGGAACGTGAAGGAACACAAAGAGGAGTCCGAATAGCATTGTATATGCTCAAGAGAAACAAACTCTAAGTTTCCAGTAACAATTGCTTGCTGTCTGGGAGATGCTCAGGCATCAAACAATAAAGAACAGTCAACAGAGGCAAGAGGCCGAGCACGCTGCTGCTCTCCTGCTCTCTAATCCCTCTGAGCTCTGGTAAAAAGGCCAGCTGTTGCCACCTCGCGTAGGATGGAGGCAGTCAGCAGAGCAGATTAACTGGGGGCAGGGAGAGGGGATATTGCAAAATTCTAAATTAACAGCGACTTTGATTTTACTGCTTTTCACATGAAGGCTATTCAACTATACCATTACAATAAGCCTGCACAATAATAGCCAGAGTTCATTATTGTTTTTATATTTCATGTATTTTTCTTTATTTTATATTTATATTGGTTAATGTGAAGGAATGCACAGAAATTTGGTAGAGAACATTTTAACAATCTCAGTCCTGCTCAACAAAAACCATAAAGCTAGAATGATAGCTAGTTAAGTTGAAAGGGTTGGTGTATCTCATAGCTCATAAACACAGCCACAGTGAAGAGCTCTTGGGGCTGCGGTTCAGTAGGGAGAGTTTGATGAGCACGGGAGAGGCCCTGTTGTTTTGGGCCTGGAATACTTAATCAAGTACTCGGAAGGTGAGAGCAAAGAGCAAGTCAAGCATGAAGTTCAAAGTCATTCTAGATACAGAGTGAGGCTGAGACCAGCATAGGGAGAATATCTAGGTTTTGGCAACTCTGATTATAGTGGGATCTGGCAGTCTTGAGAGAGTTTATAGCCATATAAAGAAGATGCATTCCTTCAGTTCACCTGTTGACTTCATAAGCATGTTAGTGTTTCTTTAACCAGATGTTTTCAAAGAGTGGAAGTCTTAGTTCCAAAGCTTCTTACAAGGCAGGAAGGATGGAAGACATGCCACTATGTACACATCCCAATACAAAAGGGTAAATATATGTATGTGTGTATACTTTCCAAAGCTGTCAGTTTTTCCTTCTAATAAATTAAAAAAAACTGGGATCAGATACTCTGTAGTTCTAAGTCTCCATTTTTAATCTGTAAAATGAGAACAATAACTATAGTTACTTCAAAGGCTACAGTGGAGACCCCAGCGAGAACTTATGGAAAGCAGTTTTCTGCCTCAAGACAAGTGAGCGAGTATCAGTCCACACACATAAACAACTTACTATTTTGATAGAGTGCTAGAAAAAAAACAACAAAAATGGGAAAAGAATCCTTTCTCAGAGCAAGCTGTCTAAATGACTGCAAATGTCCCTTTAATTCTTGGCTGACTCTGAAGACACAAGGAATGAAAAGAATAACCTGGAGCCTGGCAGTGGTGACGCACACCCTTAATCCCAGCACTGGGAAGCAGAGGCAGTGGATCTCTGAGTCTGAGGTCAGTCCAACCTACAGAGTGAGTTCCAGGACAGCCAGGGTTACACTGAGAAATCGTGTCTCAAAGAGAAAAACAAACAAACACCACCACCAAGAAACAAAACAAAACTCACCAAAACAACAAACAAACAATAACTTTGGTTTTAGTGGACAGTAGTTAAGTAAAAGAATTTCACTATGTACTGATGAAACTTATCCATTGTTACTATTGCCCGGATATTCAGTTCCCAAGGTAGGGAAAACAAGACAACAAATCTCAGACTGCAAGTACTCTTATTTCATATGGTTACAATTACTGAAAATTTGATAGGTAATCCAAACATCCATCCTCACAGTTGGTACCGCATTTAGACACTGTAACAATCTGCTGAACTTCTTCACAGTGGGCTGTTCACACACAGTGGGAGGTACTGTGAATAAGAATTGAGGCAGGAAGACGAGCTATGTATCTCACTCAAAGGTCCATGAGGTACTCAGTCTTTTGAATCTTCACCGATTACACCTATGAGTCTCATTTTCTGTATTTTCATGTGACACTGATCTTCTATTAGCTAGAAACATAAACTTTCTTCTTTTTTTTACTGTTTCATCAAAAAACAAAGTAAGCCACCCAGCTCACAGAAAGCCGCAACAACACTATAAACAGCTTATCCCTCCAGAAACATCTACTGTCACTAGGCCTCATCACATCTGAATGTTGTAAGCCAGCTGGAAGCAAGCGTATTCTCTTAAATGATCACAACCAAACAATGAAGCCTTAGGTTAGAAACAAACCAACACTGGTGTAGCACTTCCAAGAAACACCAGCCTGACTTTCTGAGTGCCCTGCTGATGCCCCTGGAACAGATTCGTATTTTAGTCCTCTAGTTGCTCTCCATATGGACTATGTCTTTTGTCTTGCATTGTTTTTGATGAATTTGAGCACTGCAGGCCCGTAGAGGATGCTCTACCCCGGGTTTGTCTATAGAGGACGCTCTACCCTGGGTTTGTCTATAGAGGACGCTCTACCCTGGGTTTGTCTGTAGAGGACGGGCCCCTGGGTTTGTCTGTAGAGGATGCTCTACCCCGGGTTTGTCTATAGAGGATGCTCTACCCCGGGTTTGTCTGTAGAGGACGCTCTACCCCGGGTTTGTCTGTAGAGGACGGTCCCCTGGGTTTGTCTGTAGAGGACGGTCCCCTGGGTTTGTCTGTAGAGGACGCTCTACCCTGGGTTTGTCTATAGAGGACGGGCCCCTGGGTTTGTGTGCTGTACTCTCACACTAAAGTCATATATCTTTGGTCTCTTCTCAGGGCACTCCATAAGGTGGTATAGGCTTTTGGTTTGATCAAATGATTCAGATGGTAAGTGCTTAGGTTCTATGACACTTTCACTTTAAAAATTCATAGGTATTTTCTTTGAATACAATTTTTTTTTTTTTTTTTGGTTTTTCGAGACAGGGTTTCTCTGTGGCTTTGGAGCCTGTCCTGGAACTAGCTCTTGTAGACCAGGTATTTTCTGTTGAGAATTTTTTGGGTAAGATAAACCATTCTATTCTTTACCACCACTTATGCCCTCCCACTAGCGCCCCCCCCGCCCCCTCAGGCCCTGTGTTTCATTCAATAAGCTACAATCTGCCACTGTCTCAGTATCCTGAGGTCTAGGTAGCTGTGTCAGGTGACACAGGCACATCACACTACAGATACATCCTTCCTTCTTACTCTAAGTGTTCCAAGCTTGTCCTGTCCTTCCCACACTCCAGCTATGGAAACCACTGTGTGTCCAAAGAATCTTGACTTCTCTAACAAACCTCCTCAAACAAGAAGTGAGCTTTCTTCCCATGTCTTCGCTCTTCCTAACTGTGTTTCATTGCTTTACTTTGGTGGAGAATGATAATGAATCCTAAGAGAATAATGTACTACCTACCAATGAACGATCAGTTGATGAATATCCAAAGTGATGAATAACTGAAAGAGGTAAATTTGTAACTGGTGAGACACAAATGTTACCAACATTTTACTAAATTTTACATGAGAGCACTCTTTACAATTTTGAACTTACTTAAATCTCTCAACTGCCCCATACTAGTGTAGTCGAGGTCCTTCTGTTTGTGTGTTGCTTTCATTGGTTAATGAATAAAGAAACTGCCTTGGCCTAGTTGATGGGCGGAACTTAGGTA
This sequence comes from Dicrostonyx torquatus, assembly GCA_028555095.1. Classification (NCBI taxonomy): domain Eukaryota; kingdom Metazoa; phylum Chordata; class Mammalia; order Rodentia; family Cricetidae; genus Dicrostonyx; species Dicrostonyx torquatus. The sequence continues at coordinate 6,559,189 of JAQHUG010000063.1, forward strand.
GGTGGAGAAGACAGAACTGAATGCTGGGAGGAAGAAGAGCAGAGTCAGGGAGAAGCCACGGATCCTCTGCCTCAGATGGATGCTGGTTAGAATCTCTAGTAAGCCACTGTCATGTGGCGAGACACAGATTAATGGAGATGGGTTAAACTAATACGTAAGAGTTAGCCAATAAGAAGTTAGAGCTAATGGCCAAGCAGTGTTTTAATTAATACAGTTTCTGTGTGGTTATTTCTGGTGTAAGCTAGCTGGGCGGTCAGGACAAACAAGGGGCCCCGCTCCTTGTAATACCATACTATAGCCTAAGTGCATCTGCAATATTAGATACCCTGTTCCCTACAATACAGCCGTGACTAACAAACCTAGAGGGTAGTCTGGCTGGAAGCACCTACGACTATATTCTCAGGCCTTAGACTGAAGAGCAACAGTAAGGAAAAGGCACTTTTAGAACTCTTCAAACTACAGGCAGTCAAGGCTCATCTCCGTTAGTGTGACTGATGAAGCTGAGTCATGGGTGAAACCCCTGCTTTTAAGAACATTATTTGGAACATTAGCACCATAACTCTGTTTGCACAAAAGTCACAAATCACTTCAAGGGGTCCTATGACTGTTTTCTTAGGAAAACTACCAGAACAGGGAAGTTAGTTTGGCAGAGCACATATCTGAGTTACTAGCATACTTTGTTTAAATAATCAAATTACAACTAGCAAGTTGTAACTGTACAGAATAACTTTATTCTAAGTTATAAAAGAGCACATCACTTTTCTGTCACTTTAAAATGCAGAAGCTGGAAAATTTCAGCGAAGTAATTCCCAGTCTAATAGATATGTCCTGAGGGACACAGGAATTGTACACACTGTGACAATGGCAAGCCTCTGCCTGTAACAGTACAAACAGTATGGAATCATGAGTCAGGGTTTTCCAAATGCTTGTATTTTACCAGTAGAGAAGGGCTTCAAGGACTCCTTTGTACAATACAACAGACAAACAGCAGGCCAGGCTTGCACACAGGGCTTCTGCCACAGCACAAACTTAACTACACTGCCACAGAGGCATGAAACAGCCAAACATGACAGAAATGGAAATAAGTAAAATGAGATATATTTAAAAAATAAAATTAAAAAAAAAAGACTAAAACAAGAGTCACAATAGAAAGCAATGGAAACTCAGCCAGAAAGAAAAGGCGGGGCAGGCGAGAAAGGGAGAGCAGCGCTGAGGTAGGGCACAGAACCAGGGCCCCCTTGCCTGCTTCTTTTGGACATTTTCATGACTGACTGCAGAACTACAAACTCAGTTTACAGACTGAACCCAAACTTGAAAAGCTTCTTCCTATTCAGTGTGTGCTTTCTTTCATGCCAGAAAGCACACAGATCTAACTACATTCTGAAAGGAAAAGCAGTTTCATTGGCTCAAAGGGACACTTATAGCTAGATAGACTCTGATGGGGCGCTGACTACCAACAGTTACTAACAATGGTAATGCCTCTGTGGTCGCCTTGGGCTTGCAAAGATCCAAGCAAGTCTCCATGCTAGGAACTCACCAGCATTCAAAAACCAAATGTGTTTCAAACAAATAAGGTTGGGGAGGGATGACAGGTGCAAAAGTCCAACTGGAGGTAATGGGTGCTGACAGCCTGGTCCCATGACGCAGACCTGTGTGGGGTAATGTGATATAGGGTGCTGGACTACAAGCAAGACAAAGCCTGTTCTGGCTTCAGGGGAGAGGACTCAGGAGATGGGGGAGAGAGAGAACACTGGAAAGATGAGATGAGGAGTTCCTGGACACAAAGGTCAGAGCATGGGCTGGTGACAGAACTCCATGAGGAAGAGTAGCCTCTAACAGGCTGTCCCAAGGCAAGAAGCACATTGACACAAAGTGAGGGACTGTGGTGGTGACCTGGTACAGGACAGCCAAGAGTCCAAGCGGGATGAAAAGACCATTTTTGTAATGAAGGGAGCAGCAAAAAGTTTGGTTATACATTAAGAGGACTGATCAAAATAAGTAACTATGCTAAGAAGTCTAGGAGCTGGGTTCTCACTGTCAGAAGGAGTTACAAGCTCAGGAAAGAGCAAAGCTAAGAACATACTTGATAGAATTGGACACAAGTTGGAAGTACCAGCATCCATTTCAGTCTTCGGTAGATACACACAATTAGAAGTGGATATGTGAGCAGCACACACACACACACACACGCGCACACATACACATGTGCACAAACACCCTTTCTATTGAGAAGGCCTGGGAACTCACATGTCACTAACAGCAAGCATATCTAGTTCTCAGAACTTGATTTCTAAATACCATTCTTTTAAAAGAAGAAAGAATGAGTCTGGACAATTGTGTCATTCAGCAAGGCAACACTGAATAAGAGATGAATAAGTCTAAGTACATTCAGACTTTGGAAGTTGCTAAGAGAAAAATCTTTATTCCTAGGAAGCACACATTTAAGTATTTGGAAGTGATAAGATTTTAGGTCAATGTCGTATTTCAACCCTTCAGAAGAAAACAAGTTCTTCCTAGATAGCTGTAACTTTCCTTTAAGCTTGAGATTAAATGGGCGCAGAGACAAGAGAATGCGGAAGGGATCCAGGAAGTTGGGGTGGGAGGAAGTACTTACTGAGATCTTCAGCCAGCTGAACCCGTTTGCCAGTAAGCAATTTAATCTTCTTCTCACCATCTTCAGCAAAATCTTCTAGTACCTCTTTAACGTTTTTCTCTAGTCGCCTCACTGTTCAAAGTTGAAAACAAAACCCAGAAGAACGGTTTTTATGAATGTACAGAATGAAAGATTTCCACGTGCAATGAAAATGATGCATCACCATCTTAGCTCTACACTTGAGTTCACATTTCTCATTTTCTAGTACATTCATCAATAAATCTGACCCATATTCTGAGGACCACATGTTCGTAAGCCAACATGTAACAGACACACAGATTCCAAACACACAAAGCAATGTTCAGGATGCCACTCTCTATCCATAATTATTATCTAATGGAAGTAGACATATAGCATCTCTTATCCCTATCACTTTCTAATTGTAATTTCTTTTTTATTAATATTTTAAAGCAGATTACGATTCTGAGGTTTTTCTGATCAGTCAGTTTTGTTAGGAGTTACCTTACCTTCAGTGTTTGTAAGCTGCTGCCTTAATGTATTGGCAGTGATAGCCAGCATGCGCTGTATTCGCCAAAAGAGGACCACGTCATTGCATTCCAGCTGAAGTAGTAAACAGTTCAGATCAGATGCAAATTTAAAAATAAAACCTTTATTGAACACATAGAACTTATGTCCTAAGCTTTAGTAAACATACCAGCGCCTATCTAATAATGCATACATGTTTCCTTTGAGCTGAAATATACCTCAAAAACACTTAGAAGCTTCAATTTAGTAACAACACAGATTAGCAGAGCTTTTCAAGGGCTATTTTAAAGCATTTTTGTCTGTAAAAAAATGCTTGAAAAAAAGAAAGGAAAAAAAAATGCTTGAAAAGCATCAGTCTGCTGCCACCTAGGGGTTCCTTTAAAAGGGGTGAGAGCTATATTTATTACAAGAACTTGGTTCTTTTAGAAAAAGCAAGATTCCAGTGATATGAGAAAAATATGACACATAAAAACGCATAATAAAGTAGTTCTGCTACGTGGTCTCCACCACACACGTGGTGGCTATGCTCTACACACATCCTCTCCCTATAGAGAAACACAGAAATGCTTCAAGTCACTCTGGGGTACATATGACTCCCCCCTTTCCTTTGCCCTTGATGATACACATGGAAGCTAAGTTATTCCTAATTTGGTGAATCTCTGAAAAGATAAAAAGTTATTCTTTATAAGTTACACATTCTTTTCTCCCAGAAGCTCAAGGGCATAAAGTTAACAGTAAAGATGAAGTATGCTTTTTACCATCTTTCAACAACTGTTGCTGAAAATGACTTCTTTTGCTTTGTGAAACCTCACCTCAGAATCTATAAAATGCCTCTGGTAGTAATAAAAACCTCTTCGACAAAGGTTACAATGATTTAGAGCCATTTTTAAGAAATGTCTTCTGTAAACTTGATGCCAAGTATCCTTAATCTGAAATGAAAAAAGGAAAAGTGAAGCGTTATGATAGCCGTTGTTGAGCACTGTGAAGTTACATGCATAAAATTTACTTTTGGAAGTTCACTGAAGCAATACCTGGTGTAGGAGGTCCTTCTGTCTATGTGTTGCTTTCATTGGCTGAATAAAGAAACTGCCTTGACCTTTTGATAGGGCAGAATAGGCAGGGAGGATAGAAATGAATTCTGGGAGGAAGAAGGCAGTGTGGTAGACAC
>JAQHUG010000063.1:6566000-6589865 GCA_028555095.1 Dicrostonyx torquatus
CCATGGTTCTCCTGCCCGAGACAGACGTTGGTTAGACTCATGCCGGTAAGCCACAGTCAAGTGGTGATACACGTTAATGGAGATGGGTTAAACTAATATGTGAGAGTTAGCCAATAAGAGGCTAGATAGAAATAATGGGCCAGACAGTGATTTAATTAATACAATTTCTGTGTGGTTATTTTGGGGGTTAAGCTAGCTGGGCAGTGGGATGTGGCCCACTCCTTCTACTACAAATAGCAACGTTCTCGTTGTGCCACCTTTTTAAATGTACTTCCATCCCTGTTCAGCCAGCTATCAGACTTACTAGTTTTCAGACTCCCACATCTACCAATCAGTCACACATTCACTGTAGAGTAGGCTGGTAAGGGATGATCTCTGCATAGCTAGCAGTGGGGAAACCAAGGCAAGAGTTTGAAAGCCTGGTCTATGGACAACATTAGGACCTGGAAGCTAGTCTCAGACTACAGCCACCAATGCCAACAGTCAGAAAGCAATCCTTTCTATTGTTACGCTGTCACACAACAGTATCCTAACACTATGACTTCTTGGCGTGTTTAATGTTCATCACAGTTAATAACAATAATGCTAGCAGGAAGAACAAGTGCCAACCCCATTGGACAGATGAAGAAAGTGGGACTTGAGTTACTAATTACTCAAGAGAGCAGTACCAGCAATACAGTGGAACAACCTGAGAATCTACATCCCCAGCCAACCCATGTTCTCTGGCTGTTATGGCAGCCTTACAAAATGTAACAAAGTGTCACTAGGAAAAAAAAAAACCTGAGATGTTCTTGCCTGCAGAGAGTGGCAACGTGTTCCACTCTACTTCCAAGAGAAAATCCCTATTGCATTAACACAAGTGTCAGAAAATTAAAAGTATCAAAGAACACAAAGCTCGAGTAACCCTGACCAACATCATGGGACAGAACTGTTTGCAGATGGGATTGTTGGGTGCGGTGATTTTGTAATATTTACATATACACCTCAGAGGTGGGATAAAGGTCTAAATACAAAATTCACTTATATTTTATATATACCTTACACACATAGTCTAAAAGTAATTTTCTGTACTACAATAGTGTGCCTGGATTTTGAATACAGCCAGTGCTATGTTCATGAAGAATTTTCTTGTGATATCAAGCTAGAGTGGTAAAGGTTCCAGGTTTTGGAGCACTTCGACTTTGCTCTTCTGAATCAGGGTATCAGATGTTCAATTTGCATGCCCCTACCCCACCCCTCCTTGTTGAGACAGGGTTTCTCTGTGTAGTCCTGGCTGTCTTGTAACTTGCTCTGTAGACCAGGATGGCCTTGAACTCACCACGCAACTGAACAGCCTTTTATTAATGAAAGTTAGGACCATGTAGACAAGCTGGATCTATACCTAATAGTTTCATGTTCACTTTATAGATAATGTGACATGCACAGCAGCTTAAGCATTTAGGTTCTTACCAATTTTGCTGTTCTGACAACAGGTAAAATTTAAAGCTAGTATAGAAACAAAAGCAGGTGGTATTTAAGTGTAGGCACGGTGCTTAAAAGGTTTTCAGGCTGTTTTCCTCACTAGCTTTATTTTTCTAATTGGGTTTTACCAGGTGTTTTGCTTCCATGTCTGTTGGTGCACCACATGGGGGCAGTGTCTGAAGAGGCTGTCAGATACTCTGGAACTGGAGATAAGGGTTTAGTTAGCGGACCTGGGGGGTGCTGGGAACCAGACCCAGGTCATCTGTGAGAACAAGTACTTTTAACTGTTGGAGCCACCTCTTCAGCCCCTAAGCTAATTTTTAAGATTTTCAGCCCCCTTCATTCTAACTTCTAGGCAGCAGGAAACATAGATCCTGTAACTGTTTTAAAATAGTGCTTCAAATAAGTATTCTGAAACTAAGAAAAAAGATGGCCAAATGTGTAGACTATCCTGTTCTCTTACCAGGAATGAGGGAAATTAGGTAGGATTCAAAAGTCTTATCTAATTCAATAAAAAATTAAAATGCATGTTTCCCCTAAATCTACTTATATCTAATTGAGCTACATTGACTGTAAGCACTATAAACGTTATCTATGTTGTGTGAATGTGGCATGTCCCAATTTAATTGTAGTACAGTACTTGGGAGGCAGAGGCAGGCAGATCTTTGTGAGTTTGTGGCCAACTAGGCCTACATAGTGATTTCCAGGTCAGCCAAGGCTACATAATGAGACACTGTCTAAAACTAACAAACAATACTATCAAAAAAATAATACAACTATGCTCTCCCAATACACACAAATATCTGTCTATATAAACTGCCATATTCACACAAGTCAGCTATACTCTAAAACTATAAAACAGCACTGACACGTCTGGATGCCCTTTATCCCTTTTGTAGGAATTGCCATAACGATCCAAGTAAACCCAATTTTCTAAATCTTAATTTCTCTAGTTACCCTTTATAAAGTGAAGTAAAATAAAAAAAAATGCTACTCTTCCTATAATCACAATGACTATAATTATCCCAGTAAATGTGTACATGGTCAAGCAGAATTCAGCTTAGATCTTATGGGGCTCCTTAGAGGAAGGAATCCTGTACTGTAAGCAACACTGATTTAGAAAGCAGATCCCACTCCCCCCCCCAAAAAAAAAAACAGTCCCTCTTATTCTGGGCTATCTCAGCCTCACTTTGTACCTGAGGATGAGCTTGACCTCCTGTTTCCACATTCCAAGTACTGTATCCTTCACCTCAGCTGGCTTTCAATAGTAGTCCCCCCACTCCAAGAGCTTAGGTCAGAACCCAGGCCCTTGTGCTTGCTATGCAAGCAATCTACCACTGAGCTAAGTACCCAACTCCTGTACAGTATTTCTTACCAAGCTTGGATCTACTTCAACTCCTCGAGATTCCAGATTCTTCCGAACTGTGGTAATCTCATCGCTTGCAAGATAAGCTGGGTGCTCCTCATTACACTTCAGCATCTTCTCCAATTCATTCTTGGTTTCATTGTGAACACTCTGTATCAAGTTAAAAGAAGGCTGTTTAGACAGTGCAAGCTTGGCACTTGTGAAAATCAAGGCCAGAAGAAGGGCATGGATTCTGGGCACAGAACTCTGGAAGTACCAAGCACTTTTAACCCCGGAACCATCTTCCTAAGCCCTGGGTTTCTCATCTTTTCTTTCTAAGTCTGGTCACTCATGAAGGCAGGAGGAACTGCATGCAGCTATCTAAACTAACCTGGGGACACCTTCTGCCTCTCCTGAAGTACATACGCTCCCCACTCTATCTTCTAGGTAAGAAGGACACATGAGCAGTTTTCAACTGAAGTGGAAGGATAGAAGGATTAGGGGAGGAGAACTCAAGTCAGTCAATATTTTAAAGGAAAAAGCAAAACTGATACACAAACACCTCCCCGGTGATTCTGGTGTCCTTTCTCTTACATCTAAATCATCAGCCTGATTTTTACATATGCTACCCTGGGCTTGGAATGGGGTGAAGGTTCATTTAGGAAAGGCTTCCAGATTCCTCTTCTAGGAGTACAGATCCTTTGCAATGACCATAAAATGCATTTGTTTCTTCTCTTAAATGGATTCTGGAGAAAAACAATGTGTGAGCAGGAGCTGTCTCTCTCTGGTTAGTCTATTCACCAGTAGCTGCTGAGGCTAGTACTGTGGTCACTGACTGCTTTGGAGGCTTTCAGCACTATACTGAGTTTAGCTGCCATATACCAGTCGTTTCTAATCAATGTCTCTTCCTGTGTCCGAGTCAGAGACCTCTGATGGACAGCCCCACAAGGTCTTTTCGACAAGCCTTTTCTCAGCCCATCTGTATGGCGGTGAGAACACATGTGCTGCTCACTTAGGGGCAATCACTTAACCTTGGGAGCTTAAAAATCAAGGAAGGTGGGGCACTGGAAAAGACAGGATACTGATCATGTATGTCATTAACTTTATTCAAAATGCAAATAAAAACAAGGAAATAAGGTTATGCTCTTCGGGAGTATTTTATTCTCTTTACCTCTGAATTTCCCCATGTTTTTAGCATCCCCTTTGCTAATTAAGTAGATTCAGTGAACACAGGAAGCAACAGCAAGTGGACTGGATACCACCTATTTTTCATTCATTTATCTATTTTGAGTCTATATTCTATTTATGCTCTTCCCTTTAAGAACTGAACTGAAGGATGAGACTGACGTTCACAGGAAAGAAGCTAGAAGAGCTCGAAGGAGCTGGGCAGTGGTGGCAGACACTGTTATTCCAGCACTAGAGAGGCAGAAGCAGGGTGATCTTTGTGAGTTCAAGACCACCCTGGGCTACAGTGTCAGTTCCAGGACAACCAAAGCTATATAGAAAAACTCTGTCTCAAAAAACAGAACAACAACAACAAAAAGAGTTCAAAGGAATGAAAAGGGGTTGGTATGGTGGTAACATAAACTTTTCTGCAATTTACCCATTTTTAAAGTTGTTTGTATTTAACTTTGCCATTTTGTTCTGAAGTGCTCATTCAGTATTTACCAAAGGATTGATATGGGATTCCCCTCTGTATGCTGTGAATACCACTGGTTAATTAAGAAACTGTCTTAAGCCTGTGATTGGGTAGAATAGAGCTAGGTGGGGAAAAAACTGAATGCTGGAAGAAAGGAGGTTGAGTGGAGAGACGCCATGTAGCCATTGTTGGGAACAGATACCCTGGAACCTTGCTGGTAAGCCACAACCACATGGTGATACACAGATAAATAGAAATGGGTTAAATTAAGATGTAAGAGTCAATAAGAAGCTAGAGCTAATGGGCCAAGCAGTGATTTAATTAATATAGTGTGGTTATTTTGGGGCTGAGCAGCCGGGAATAAACAAGTGGCCCCTTACTACAAAGGATGAGTTCTATCATACTTCCCATCTGAATTTTCATATTTACTTTGTATGCATTTTTTAAAAAGTTACTACAAAAAGGTAAAATGGTTTGAATGAACTTCCAACAGTAAAACTCAGAGATAATGAACTATATATACAAAAATCTGCACTCTTCCTAAGCACCATTGCCACATATCCTTTGATTCTGTTTCATGTCTTTTGCTTACAACTACTATTTAAAGAGATTTTATTTACTTTACTTCACGTATGGGTGTTTCACCTGCATGTATGTACGTGCACCATGTGTATGTCTGGTATCCACAAAAACTAGAAGAGGACATCAGATCCTCTGGAACTAGAGTTCCAGGTTGGTTGTAAGCTGTCCTGTGAGTGTTGGGAACTGACTGAAACCATGTATTCCATAAAAGCAGCAAGTGCTCTTAACCGCCAAGCTATCTTTCTAGTCCAACTACTCTCCTTTGAACCTCAGTTAGAGAGCTAAAATGAACAAAGTAGTCAACCACAAAGGAACCACATTTTATTTATTTTTTTAAATCTTTTAATAAAACAGATTAATTATATTTTAGAAAGGTTTATGTAACTAAAATTCTAAAGAATCTTCTAGAACTATGAGAAGACGGTGTACACATATAAACATGTGCATGTGTGTGTGTGCATTCTCACACATATAAACATATGTTTGAGTGTGGTCCTGGTATATGCACGTGTGATGTATGTGCACACTTGTGGCTGCTGGCACCTGTGGGCACATAAAGAGGTCAGAGGAGGATATCAGGGGCCCTGGCTGCCACTCTTCACCTTATTCCCTCAGACAGGATTTCCCAGTGAAGCTGGAGCTAGGCAGGCGGCCAAGTGGCCCCAGAGGTCCTTCTAGTCCCACCCCTAGAGCACTGTAGTTACAGGTGTTTAGGCAGCCATGCTGGGCTTTTTTGAGTACTGGGATCTGGACTCAAGTCCTATGCCTCCATAGCAAGAACTCTTACCTACTGAGGCATCTTCATCAGCCCCAAGACTGTGTGTTAATGCTTGAACTGAAATGAGCAAAATGAAGGCAGATGTGTGGCACACGCCTATAATCTCAGCAAGTAAGAGGCTGAGGAGAACTTCTGTGAGTTCAAGGCCGGCCTGGGCTACTGAAAATCAAAACTTTAAAGCAAACTAGACCACGAATGAAATGCCATCATAAGAACAGAGATGTTTTTGTTCCTACCTGTTCTTGGGTCCGATTCTTCCAGTATAACCACCTCTTTTTCCAGTCTGGGCCTATCATGTTTTCAATAGCATTTTCAGCTAGAGGAAAGATAAAAATTAATTAAGTAGGAATTTTTACCACTTACCAAGGCTATAAATTATAGCTAACAATGCTCATGAATTTTTAATTATTTCTAAATGCTGTATTAATATGAAATTAACTAAAATACAGGAACATATGATTGGTATGGAAAAAGTAGGAAAATTATGTATGTATTAAAATATATGAAAAGTACAATTGTTTACAGAATTTCTATGTGTAAGGAATAAATGTAAGCATCTCAGGTCCAACCTAATTATTCTCTTTATTAGCCACAAAGCAACTTACACATAAAAAAAAAAAAATCTGTATTCAGGACAAAGACTTTGAAGTGTTAACTGTACTTCATTCTGTATGTGTGTATATATGGCACGTCTGTGAATTTGGAAGTGCATGTGCCACAGTGATGACTTGCGGGCATCTTCTCTCTGTCTCCTCCATGGGCTCCAGGGACCCAACCCAGGTTCTCAGGCTTTCATAGCAATTGCTTTATCCACCAAGTTATCTCGCTGGCCCACTGATGATTATATTTTACAATGCTACAATTCAAGAGCTTATGTCCCTACTTACTGTCCTTGAGACGAGCTTGAAGTGCCTCTTCCATAAAGTAAATGGCTGCATCCCACTGTTGCTTATCTGATATGGACCGGTCTTCCAAAGCATTGTGCTGAATGACCCTCTGAAACAGGGCAGAAAAAGCTAATTTAATTTATGTTCCTACATGTCACTAATTTTATTTGAGCTGGCAACTTAGTAAACATTGAACATAACAAATAAGCACATAACAGCAAGTTATTCTCACAGCAATACAGGAGCTCCTTTTTACTGGCCCAACCTGCCAGTTTCCCATCTGAAAAATAAAGTGGAGTCTTGTGTGGCTGAAGCTAAAGAGCTGCCTGAGGGGATGCTCAAGGGAAGCAAACAGCACATTTGACTGTATAAACCATAAGAGCTAGAACCATAATATTCAGAGGGTCATTTCCCTTCTGTATGTATTTATTTACTCCCATATGATCTATGAAGAAATATTTTAAAACAGGACAGAAGAAAGAAATCACTAACCATTTTCTTGTTGTTAGCAGAAATATAGTGAGAACCACGGCTCAAACACTTTGTCAATCATAAACATTAGCTATTATTTTTATAATTAAAAACTGGTTTCTAAATTTGATAACTTTTGAGTGAATGAGTGAAATTGGCATTTCTTTTAGAAAACCAGCCTACCATGCAGGGAAATAAGGTTATGGTTTCGAATATGCAGACAAATATTTCTTCAAAATAAAATTATGATTACAAATAGTGCACAGGGAGATCTGTGCTTTTCTAGAATATTGCCCAGTCCTTCCAACACTTCCTCTTGTGACCTGTCCCTGCTAGCAGAAGAGGTGACAAACAAGGCTTGACTCTGGTGGTAGGAAAATGCTCCATTACAAAAGGGGCAGCAGGCGGAGAGGTCAGGAGCTAGAGTCGTCGGAGAAGGTGGAGAATACCCACTCTGCCAATGAGCATGACACGACTGTGGCTACCCTTACCTGTCGTGTCCACCAAAGGCTTGGTCTCCTGATGTTGGTACTACTGAGAGGTGACTAGATCATGAGGGCGCTAACTTCATTAATGAATGAACCCATTGATGAATAAATATCAAAGGCATCATTGGATAGTGGGGCCTGAGGATAGCAGGCAGCTGTGGGACTTCCTCTGAGGCTGTCTCTTGTCCCTTGTCCCCTCACCTCTGTGGGTGGCTAATACAAACCAAGCAGCTTTTCTCTACCATGCCTGCCTATCAGATCCTCACTCTACAGGCCTAACAGCAATGGAACCAAGCAACCCACAGATGGAAACCATAAGCCCAAGTAAACCCCTCCCTCTTGTCAACTCAGGTGTTCCTACACAAAAACAAAACCTCACTAACACAGCTGCTTCAGAATTCAATCAAGCTTTGAGCCTGGTGGGTCAAGCCCATAATCCCAGCTATTTAGGAGACGTAGGCAGGACTGACAGTTCAAGGATTACCTGGGTAATGCAAGTCAACCTGGAGAACTTAGCAAGATCCTATTTAAAGAAAAAGAACCTGAGGATATAGCTTGGTGACAAAGGCCTTGCCTAGCACATATAAGGTCCCACACTCTGAAAAAAATTTCAACCACATGATGCTTACAAAATACTTAAGAGAGCTGGGTGGTGGTGGTGCACACCTTTAATTCAGCACTCGGGAGGCAGAGACAGGCAATTCTCCATGAGTTTGAGGCCAGCCTGGTCTACAAAAGCTAGTTCCAGGACAGGCTCCAAGGCTATAGAGAAACTCTGTCTCAAAAAACAAAAACAAAACCAAACAAACAAAAACCCAAAAAAACAAAACCAAACAAAATTACTTAAGATTTGTTCCTGGCACACAGCAGATATTTAATACAGTGCTATGATTTTACACCAAGGTACCTACAGACAGGCCCAAAATAACTAATGGATGGCAATTGATGGAAACATATGGGAACCTGCTCACTGCAAAATTTGACTTTTCTTATGGAATGGAAGTCAAGAAAAAAAGAACAGAAGGTTATTTTAGAAGAGCCAGAGGAATGTTGAAGGGCAGGTTATAAATCATGCATCGATAACTTCACACGCAGCCATACGAGAACTCCATGGAAGAATCAGTTTTGAGGCACCCTGTGAAAACGATGCTGGCATTCTGGTTAGACAGAGGGCACACCAGGCCCTAACCAGGCTGAGGACATACCAAGCTGTCTTCTGCAAAGTCGTTCCACTTGTGCCGCTTGATACTCTCCTCCTTTACAGCCTCTTTAAGCTTGTCAAATATGTCATCATGCTCCTTTCCTTTGGGTTCCGTCATGAAGCGGGAAAATTCCTCTTGTAGCGTCTCCCAAGCAACCTGGATACAAAAGAAAAAGCTGTATAGACTGCTTACCCTTAAATAACGTGCAACATGAAAAAAACAGCATGAAACCAAACATATGGTACAGCAACTGATCAGGAAATGCAAGTTCACTGATAAATGCATGCACACTAATAAAAAGGGCATCATGGGGCTTTAGTCCTGTCACTCAGCAGGCAGAGGTAGGTGGATCTCTGTGAGTTCAAGGCCAGCATGGGCTACACAGTGAGTTCCAGGATGGAAGGTGACATACAGATGCCCTGTTTTTTTGTTTTTTTTTTTAAAGCCGCCAATTTTAAAAACTGAGACTTCACTAACAAATCTGCACCTACAGTTCAGGGAGATAAACAACTCATATCACCCACAGGATACGCTCACTGAGCTGAGCAGGGTTGGTTCCTTTAGGCGAGCCCTACACCCCAAGTCTGCAAACACACTTACTTTACTTATTTCAATCAATTACATGTCTGGGTCTGCCTGTTGCTTCCACACCAAAACAAATTTAAATTCCTCCCCCCCCCTTTTTTTTTGAGACAGGGTTTCTCTGTGTAACAGTCCTGACTGTCCTGAAATCAGCTCTGTAGACCAGGCTGGCCTCAAACTCACAGAGATCCTGCCTCTGCCTCCCGTGTGCTGGGATTAAAGGCGTGCGCCTCCACCGCCTGGCTCAAGTTTAAGTTCTTACTAAGCCAATCATCTTTACAGCTTTGCCTGCAAGCAACGATTCCTGTTAAAAGCTTCAGGTACTACAAATTATTACTCAGCTAACTTTTACCCAATCTCAACTGTGAAAGAAGGAGCGCAGAGCAAAAGCGACAAAGAACCGAAAGTACACGTAGATGGTGGGGTGAGGTGGTTTTCGTTTTGTTCTGTTGTGAACTTGGGCAATCCCTGGCTTTATTTAGCGTTCCTAGAGCTAGGATTACCAGGATGTACCTCTAGGCCTGCATGGGATGTGAATGAACCTACTAGCTTCCTACCCTCATCAGCTCCACTCTTCCCCCAAGATAAAGCCCAGGGCAGAAAGCAGAAAGGCAGAATTTCTGGTGTCACTAGTTTCACTGGACCAGTTTCACTGGTGAAAGCTTTGGTTATGCAAATGTTCTAGCCCAGGACACACCAGAACTATTGACTGAGAAGCAGCAGCTCTCCAGTTATTTCCATAGTAAGTGGGTCAAGAAATGGCCAGAGTTCAGCAGCATGCAACATAGGCAGAGGCTGTACGAGCTGCAGCTGCTGGACATGGGCCCAGGAAAGTGAGAACAGTGGTGAAGAGGGCAGGCTGAGAGGCAGGACAGAAAGAGTGATGCCATTTTCAAGGCAGGTATGCAGAATAAAATCACATCTAGCATTGACCACAGGTTGTTGAGCACCTTTCAGAGAGTCCAGGGTACACTGACTCTTAGCTGGAGTGGAGTGCAGGAGAAAGGTGGATAATGGTGATAAAACCCTGGGTGGCTATTATGGATGGGACAGGTATTACCTAAGCATGTTACATATTAACTCACCTAATCCTGACCGCAACCCAGGTGGGCGATATTGTCACCCAAGCTTCTTGGAAGAAGCTGCAGAAGGTTGAGCAAGTAGGGCAGCTATCAGTTTTCACATGGTTGGGCCAAGATGTCTCAGGGCAGAAATGTATTCTTTGAAGTACTTTAATTTTGTAAATAATTCCTAGTCAAAACTAGCAAGACCATAACTCAATGCAAGTACTACAGGGTCTTGAAGAAAATGTAAAAACGGTAACATTTAGTCCACTTGAAGATACTCCTTACAGAAGCTCAATTCACAGATGTTCAAAATATTTCACCTTCAGGCCAGTTTTGCTTGTTTTATTAATGTTATCTTTGGAAGGAGAAGCAACGCCTTTAGGCAAACAGCATCCTGATTAGTAAACTTTCATGTTAGCAGCAACTAAGAACAATATCAAGGTTAGTGCCAACAGAGACAGGTGCAGAGCATACATGACGTGCTAAGTTGAGACCGAGGGAAAGTAGACCCTCAATCCAAAGCACCTATTTCCTCCACACAATGCTTCTTACCCATTTAATTAAATTATATCCTAACCTCTACTGCTTTATTAGGAAGCTGCTTGTCAGTCCACTGTTTAAGCTTGATGTCCACTGTGGTGTTAAATGTTCCTGAATTCATGGTCTGTGCAGCCGGAAGGTAGATGTTCTCAATCACATGCGTTGACACTCTTTCCCACAGAGACTGCTGAAGAATTTCCTCCCTAAAATTGAGGTTTCAAGAAAGTCAATATGGCATTAAACAATTTAAAATAGCTTGACTGAAGTATCACTAATCACTGTAATAAACTACACATATTATAAAAGGTTGACAAATTTGGGATATGTATATCTGTGAATCACAGGAATCAAGATAAAGATAAACACTCTCATTGGATGTATATCCACTCTATTTGCTGTCAATGTAACTACTTGTATTTCCTAGAACTTTATATACATGTAGCATGTACTCTTCTACAACCTTCTTTCACCCAACATACTTATTTTGAAATCTGTGGTGCATGTATTACTATTTCACTTCTTTTTATTGCTAAGCACCACTGACTGTACAATCCCCCATCAATGGTCATGTACTATTTCTGGTAGGTGGCTATTACAAACAAACTCGCTGTGGGCATACTGTCACAAATCTTTGGAAGGATGCATGCCTTTCCTTTTCATGGGTACACATCTAAGAGTGGAGTGGGTGAATATATGGCAGTTTCGGGTTTAGTTTTTAAAGATACCATTCTTTTCTAAAATGCCTCAGTGGTTTACATGCCTATTAGCAGAGAAGGAGGGTCTGAGATACTCTCCACTCACGGCGCTGTTCCAGTTCTTTGAAACTGTTAGATAGGACTACAGGTCTCTAGTAGTCATCAAAAATTTTCTTTCTGAGGACACTCAAAAGTGTATTTTCATGAGCTCATTAACTCAGTCCTCACATACACTATGTGTTCACTGGAGTTCAAGGCAAGAGGTTTCTGATATAATTTTTACAATTTAACAAACTATCACAAAGCATAGAGACATGCGATGTCATCGTATAAAATGTTCCAGCACTTCACAGCTAAGGGGATTGTATAAGCTGGAATTCTGCCTTTTGAAGTATTCTTTAAGAATACGATCTCTAAATAAGAAAAGACAATCATTTCCCCTCTGAAATACTTAAAAAAATCTCAAGAAAGTATTTATTTGGCTTTCACTGAAATAAATTCTACTGTTATAGAATACAAGGTAAAACCAAAACAAAAACCAACAAGAAGAAACCCAAAACTACCCTGTTATCATTTGGTTCTTCTGGAGTGAACCACAGCCCAGTGACAGCAGAGGCACTTCTGCTGCCAAGGCAGAGGGTACTTGCCTAGTCCTCCACTGAATACTGGCTTAGCTGCTGGCGTCACCCTGTTAGTGCTCATGTGGCTGTCCAGTTACCACAACAGGGAAGGGTATAAGAAGCCACATTACTAACGATAGAGTAGCATGCTGGATGTAAAAGAAAGCATCCCTCTTTATTACTTCTGTATCCAGCCACTAATCTGTCAATTCTGCTTTCTGTGTCACCTTTCAAACGCCTCAAGACTCTCTCCCACCTGCACTGCCACCACCTGCATCCAAGTCACCTGACCTCTTAAGTGCTTCCTGGCTCAGAGCTTTCCTCCCTAACAGTTTCAAAGAACTGGCTTATAGCTCCTGTTTATCTCTGCCCTTCCCTCTCTCCACGAGAAAGCCACGGACACAAACACCCATGTTTTCTTTCTCCCTCTCACTCCTGGCTTTGCCATCCCTTTGCTGCCATGTTTACTTAACACCAACCCACTTTTTAAATGTTACATTATAATACCACAAATTCTCAGACTCCTCACATCTGCGTTAGGGGAATCTACTGTATGTTTTCCCCATTTGTATTTCAGTCTGTTAAACCAATCAAAGTAAACATAATTTCACAAAAGTTGCATAATATCATAATACTGGATCTCACAAAGTATATTTCTATAAAGCCAGTCAATTACTGTGCTAGAAAAGATGGCTACATGCAAACGGCTTACCAGTATCTCATTTATTGTCAGCAGGTGTTTCTTTAGGATCATACACATTATTGGACAAATGCCATGTGTGTATGTTTACTACTGTAACACATTATATGTTAATTTGAACTCCCTGGGAGTCCTTTATTAAAACAAGACTAAAGCATGCAGAATGTCTGTAAATAAATAACAAATTATCCCATTAGGACATACAATACTTACTACACACTCCTAGGATGTCAATAATTCAGATCAAGGCATTCATCTTAAAGTGACATGTAATGCCATTATGCAAATAAATAACACCAACAAAAACTTCTAAGCTATGCTACTGAAATTCTCTGGTGTAATGCAGTTAGGATTGGGTATTTTGATCTTTATGTCAAATTCTAGAGTCTAAAATCACAAGCTGATCAAGAAAACTCGCTAGAGGTCATTTGATCAGGCAGCTAAGAATTTTCAGCCATCAAATGTTGTAGCTCTCAGCTGTGTCTTCTCCACTGGAAATCTCATTTCTTGTCTTTTCACAACTCTGTTAAGTGCCTTGTGTAGTAAACAAAACAGATTTACCTTTTAGGCTTATTTCAGTGAGGGGATAGCATAATATTTTAGCATTGCTCTACCTAAACAAAACAAATCATACTTATGGTAATAAATTAATTTGTAGTAGGATCACATTTCTTTTCCTACCATAAATAATACTATTAAGTTATAGGCTTTCCCCCTTTTTGGTGGTACTGAAGAGAACCCAGGGCCTTGGCTTGGTAAGCAGACATTTTATCACTGAGATGCAGCCTTGACCCATTAGTTATGGATTATAAATCACCTTTTATATATATTATCCCCATATAACCTAGGAAGGAAACCAGATTATATTAATTAATTATACTTACATACATTTAAAATTTACTTATGCACACATCTACATATCTCTATCTCTCTTGCAATTTTATGAGCTAACTCAGTTATACAAAGTCATAGGACTGGTTGAAAATACAAATAAGAAACACAACAGCTTGTGTCATTATATTTTGATTAATCAGTCAACAGTAAAAAATAAGAACAGCTACTATTTTTTAAACAAGGAGACTAAAAAACTTGGCAAATACGATTACTTAAAGAAAGGGGAGGGTATCACTGAGGAAGGGCCTGGGATGGGGAAACTAGTGAGAACAAATCCAGACTTAGGGACGAGATGCTAGTGTCAACTCAGTGTGATAATCTGCTGACTGAGCAAACACAAGTACTGAAAATATGTATCATGAATGGTGTAAGGATTGTTTTGTGTCAAGAGTGATACATTCTTAAATACCACAGGCTTATTGGAAGATAATTTAGGCATGGCCTAAGACTCATATGGCAATTTTTCAATATTATGCATACAGTGCCTGCATGTATGCCTGCAGGCCAGAAGAGGGCACCAGATCTCATCACAAATGGCTTGTGAGTCACCATGTGGTCGCTGGGAACTGACCTCAGGACCTCTGGAAGAGCAGTCAGTATTCTTAACCTTTGAGCCATCTCTCCAGTCTCCTAATTTACTTCTTAAAAAAATACAAGTAGGAATCAATAAAAATATGAAAGATAGTGGGTCTGCAGCGATAGCTTAGTGATTAAAAGGACTGGCGGCTGTATTAGAGGATCCAAGTTCTGTTCCAGCACTACAGCCCACAACCATCTACAACCCCAGTTCCAGGGGACCCAGCATCTTCTGGCTTCTGTGGGCAACAGTTTTTTTTTTTTTTTTTTTCGAGATAGGGTTTCTCTGTGGCTTTGGAGCCTGTCCTGGAACTAGCTCTTGTAGACCAGGCTGTGGGCAACAGTTATGCATGTGGTAAAACATGCAGGTAAAACACACACAAAAAATTAAAAAAAATGTTATTGTGCACAGCATAAAACATACATGTCACAGAAAATACCAGTTACTCTGGTCTTACATGACATCTAAAAAGCAGACATCATCCTTCCTTTACAGATCAGTGTTTCCTGTGATGCTATTCTCCAGTTAGTAAAAACCAGTCCTGATAGGTTACTTTCTGACAATTTTAAGAAATTATGTGTAAGTGATTCTACAGAAATAGCAAAGCTGCACTTCTTAAGAACAAGGTGAAGATAAACCAGAGATCAGAGCAGGCAGACCGCGGCTGCAGCTGTTTTCAAAGGAGGCACTTTACTCTTTGCCTACTTCATTTTGAGGGATGAACCCAGGCAACAGAAACCACTGCTTTCTTCTACTTTATAGTAAAAGACACCAAGACACGGATTAATACTCACCAGTGCTTTGGAGTAACCTGGCTCAGGCTGATAACTTCATCAAGGATCTCATTTTTAGCTTTCTCAAATAGTTCATTCTAGGCAACACAGAGACAAGTTAGGATTGTCATGAACCATTACGTGTCCTGTTACGATCTTCACAGATAATCAAAAGGTGGACATGGACAGGGTGCGGTTGACTGTTTTGGTTTGAAGATGGAAGACTAGTAAATGACCTTCTAGTCTCTTTTAGGAATGTCATCACTCAGATAAGGACCAAGAAGCAGTCACAATGTCTACCTTTTCCAATTCTGACTGCAGTTTTTTAATATAACTTTTTCACATAATAAATGCTAAAGAACCAACCACATAATTTAGTGATCAGTAATAGTAAGATAATGCTGGGTCTTACAATTGTTGCTTTTTTTTTCCTTTTTGGTTTTTCAAGACAGGGTTTCTCTGTAGCTTTGGAGCCTGTCCTGGAACTAGCTCTTGTAGACCAGGCTGGCCTCGAACTCACAGAGATCCGCCTGCTTCTACCTCCCGAGTACCAGGATTAAAGGCGTGCGCCAACCCTGCATGGCCAAACTATTGCTATTTTAAAATCAAAGAGAAACATATTTAGCTCCCATTAAACCCTACATCTCCAATGTAAAAACCAACAAAGTAAAGAGATAATGTATAACTAAAAAGAAAAATTAGATTACATAGTTATATATCAATAAGACTACTAAAGAATATTTGTAATTTTTGGAAATCATTTTGTTTTAATCCTATTATTCCTAATTATTTTTAAATGTTATAATAGTTTAAATTATTGTAGAAAAGATAACTACTCCTAAGTAATTATCATTAAGACACAGCAATTCTGCTCACCGGATCAAAACTCTGTAGGGACAAGGTAAATTAAAGCATATACAAGACCCGTGGGGCCCTCTGATATTATTACCCTGTCGAGCTCTCGCAGGCGAGGGTAGTTATTCTTCCACTCCGTCTCCAGGTTAAAACGTGTTGCTGTGGAGAAAGGAAGATGCTCCAGTCTGACTGTTGAAGGCTTCCTCTCCATCTTCTGTATTAGCTGGGTGTCTGAGTATTCTCAATGCTATTACTGTCACAGCTGTCTAAACTATTCTCCTTATTTCTAGTTTCTCCATGTTCATTTCACGAAGCCACAGCTGCAGCAGTGTAGTGCAGCTGCTAAGAAATGGACTCTGGTGCTGTAACTCAGATCCTGGGTCCTAAAGCTAGGTGGCATTGGTTATGTAAATTACTCTGCATCTTTTCCCCTCATTTGTAAAATGGAAATAAAGATAACACAAAATTGCTGTAGTACTAAGTGGAATAAATATTAAGTAAACTTTCAAATTGGCAGGAGGGGAGGATTAGCTGCTCCCACTGAATGAAGCTCTGGAAGCAAAGGCTTGGTGTAGAAGAGCGTGGGCCTGGGGAAACAGTACAGTGCAGGGCTCCCAGCGTTTCCCTTCTTCCTGTAAGGGAGTATCCACTTTCTCTACAGGCCATCAAGCTGTCTGTAAACACTACTGCAAACCTGCTGCTTCTGAAATCCCTGTAACGCTGCCCCTAAAAGGGACAATCAGTTCTTATATAATAGAAGGTTTACATCTCTCTAGTTTTCCGTGTCACATAGTAAGTCACATGCCTGTATTTGTGGACTGGCTTTAAGAAGCCAGCTTACCTTTGAAGCTGTCAGCCTGTTGTTCAACTGACTCTCGAACCATTTTCCAAAAGCAATCGGACACAGCAAGGCTTAGATTTCTCGTAGTGACCTGGTGTGCCTTTAGCATACTTGTCCTACAGAAGACCAGAGCTAAAGCGTGTCAGAATGACAAAGGAGCCCTTACTCCATACTAACGCTGCCCAGTAAAACTTCTGCACTTAGGAAATGAGCCAGCTAAGCAAGCGCTGGCCACCGAGCTCTTCAAGTACATGGTTAGTGAGCTGAGGGATGGCTTTTGTTTTACCAAACACTGGCCAGTGTGGGGTATGCACATGACAGTGAGCATGACAGTTCTACAGGCTCGTTGCTTCCTTCCCAATAAAAAGAGAATCCTTGGCTATGGCTGCAGGAACTGCCTTTACTTCTGTACCAATATGGAGGCAAACATGCCTGCCTACTTCCAGAAACTATGTAGAAACTTTCAGTGTAATTCTATTTTGAATTGCAGTTCTGTGTCTTATTTTCTGTCAATTTCTTCAGGTATCTATTTAGGAATATCCTGCTGCCACCCCCACTCCAACGTTTTCTATTATTACAAGAGAAATGTCCACACATATTTAAAAAAGGAAAATTAACTTAAAAAAATCACTTTCTAGGGGAAACAGTGTAAGGGGTGTGAGGGTGGTCCCTCAGTCCACATCTGCAGAGGCTGTTTGTCCTGCCATCTGCTGCACCACATGATAAGCTGCTTTCACTTCTACTCCAGAGTGCTCCAGGCCAGCCTCATGATACAGCCCAGCACGTGGACAGACAGACGACAGGAGGCTGACTCCTGCCAGACATGAACAGTACAGCTGAAGCAGGGCAGTGGGGCTGTGTCCTCACGGAAAAGTCTCTGAATATTGTAACATGACACCTACTTTAGGAGTTTTGAATTCTGAAAAAATTCTTCTTCATATTCTCTTATAGCTTCAATGCTTTCAGAGCTGTTTCCTAGGAGAGATAGTGACAAAATTTTCACCAAGAAAACTAATTCTTATTATCTGAAAACAACAAAAGATAAAATTAAGCAGCAACAATCATCTTTGCATACCTTTTCCTGTTACAACAGCAAAATAACCCAGAGCTTTCATTGGGAAGAGCTTGCCTTCAATTATCTGTTGTATCTATTTTAATAAATTGGAAAAAGAAATGTGAAACATAGACTCACCTAATTTTTAAAAGTACAACATGCAATTTAGAAAGCAAAATATTAAAAAACTCTATACATGTATATGCTTATCAGCATATATATATATATATATATATATATGTTCAAAAACATATAAATGCATTCTGATTGCAATTTGGGGGAAATACACTTTACTATATTAAAAATGTCTTATTAAAATGTATTTACCAAGATCAAAACCTGGAACGATCCATAGGTCTGAGTCTGACCTTGGTTGGAGCTCTTGCACTGCTACTTACTAGCTATGTGACCCTGAGTAAATGAGCTCATTTTAGTAAAAGCTTATTGAGGTTATGAGATAATGGCACTTAGCACAGAGAAGCACTCAATAAATAGCTTCATTACTTTTTCCTTATACTTTCTTTGAATATTTAAAAGTTTAAATTAGCCGGGCGATGGTGGTGCACGCCTTTAATCCCAGCACTCGGGAGGCAGAGGCAGGCGGATCTCTGTGAGTTCGAGGCCAGCCTGGTCTACAAGAGCTAGTTCCAGGACAGGCTCCAAAGCCACAGAGAAACCCTGTCTCGAAAAAAAAAAAAATTAAGTTATTCTATTAAGTTAAAAAATGACATTTGTTTATTTGTATATGTATGTGTGGGCATGCATATAAATATAGGTCAGAAGACGATTTGTAGGAGTCAGCTCTCTCTGACTGTGGGTTTCAGACATCAAACTCAGATCCGGCCACATCTTTACCTGCTGATACATCATGTGGCCCCTGATTATCTTGATTCTCACCAAGCTGGATTATCTTTTACTAATTTCTCTTCTTATCCCTACTTGAAACAATATATTTTAGATTGGCTTTCAACTCTTTTAAGGACAAAAATCCTTTTTCTGTGTGTGATAAAAACGGTGGCGTCTGGGTACGGGAAATGCATATCTACATACATGTATCATTCATACACGATGGGGGGGATTTCTGCTCCCAGAGGCCCATTCAGATGAACACTGTGCTGAGACAGGTTAAAGTTAGACTATGGCTGAGTCTTTGCCATAGGAAGGCCTGAAGTAAGCTTTAACTGGCTCCTCAGTGAAATCCAACAAGACTTCCCCAGAGAAGAAAGGAATGTGAGCATTAGGGGAGAAATGGAGGCTACGGACATTGTTCCCACCTTGCTTCTCCTTCTCCACATGAGCCCCCAATGGTGTCACGACAACACTGCCTTGCTCTCAAATACAAGCCAGAGAGGGCTGGAGAGATGGCTCGCTGCTAAAGCCTGGCTCACAACCAAAATAAAGTAAGACAGAGGCGCAGAGGCTCAAGGACACGTCACCACAGCAGGCCCAACAGGACCCTACAAAAGCTCTGCTTGCCTCTGTCTGGCATTCCCAGGCAAGTAATGAGGCATGTGCTGACAGTTTCCTCCTAAGAATTTGGAATTTTGGTATTGCCTCTCTGAGCAGCCTCTGAGGGAAGGTCTCTGGAAACATGAGCAGGGTGCCTCTGACTGCATCCTATGCATCTTCTCCTTCACGGCTCTGTAATGTGTCTTTGAGGCAACTATGACTACATGATGACCCTGTGGGTCCTCTGAAAGAATCACTGCACCTGAGGCTGGTATGTCTGGGGACTCTAACACAGAGGCAAAGTCCCACAGGTTTAGGGTGGGAAAGAGAGACAGTCTATACAGTAGCAGTGGAGATGAGGACTTAATGCCACTGTTCTACAGGGGACTATGGAATAGGAATTTATCATTCGTAAACAAGTCAGTCACCAGTTATATAATACCTAGTACCCGAGAGCCAGTCTAACCACTGTGTATTATTTGACTAGTAATTCACCAAAACCTATGCGATCATATCATAAATGTCTTCATTTAGATGAGAAGCCTAAAGCACTGAAACACACACACACACACACACACACACACACACACACACACACACACACACACCCCACACACACTGCCCTCACCCTGCTTGGACTGGCTACATTTTTTTCTGCCAGGTCTACTTTGGTCAAAACAAATATGGTTCTTCTTCCATGAGGATCCATTTGACTGACCAAGTCTGTAACAATGCTGCGTTCAGCATCTACAGATCCATCTGCAAAAATAAGAAATAACAATGTAATAATTACAAAGTTGATTGTGAAAATTTAGTCCTAAAACATTTACTTTAGGGATGTGGCCAATAAAAATTCCAATGATGTCGAAAGTGAAAACTATCAAAATCTTCCTAGCTTATTACTACTTATTACTAAAATGACAAGGGCAGTGGGGACACATTTGCAGGTATGCTTCCATGACAGGCACTGTATCAATGCCTCAAGTTCTAGAGGAGAGGACAGTGTGCAGGAGCACCTGTGGGACTCACCTTGAATGCACAGGATGATAGCGTTGGGATTCTGCATGTAAGCTTTGCTGATACTGAAAATCGTCTCCTTTGTGTCAGGAGCCATCCCTGATGTCACAGTCTTGAAGAAAAAAAGTTTTAAGTGTCATTATAGATGGCTTCCCCAGGAGGAATAAAATGAACAGATATTCTGTATGCACTTACATTGATCACACCAGGCAAGTCCACAAGTACCATCCTCTGGAGTCCAGGGCCTTTGACATTTAAAGATATGGTCTATTCGGGGGGAGGGGGGAGAAATCAATATTTGTGGTGATAAATATCCTGAAAATTCTTGTTCATTCAGATATTTACTTCAAAAAAGTTATTTTCTTTGATACCCAAGTAATTTTTCTAGAAAACTCCCCCTATAATGATACATTGATACATTTATTTAGAACATTAAAAAATATGTTGAGTATGATGGCACAAGCATTTGTGAGGCAGGTGGATCTCTGTGAGTTCAAGGCTAGCTTGGTCTACAGAGTGAGTACCAGGCCAGCCAGGCATGCATAGTGAGACACTGTCTCATAAAGAGAAAAACAAAACAAAAAATTAAAATCAATCAATCTATCAATCAATCTATCTATCTATCTATCTATCCATCCATCTATCTATCTCATCTACCTACCTACCTATCTTGGAACAGCTACAAACTAAACACCACATCCATATTAATCATCACTATCCATAAACCTTCCTATCTCCACATCATGGGTGAAATGGCTGCTTCTCTTACCTCAGGGCTAACAGTACAACCTTCTTTCACATTTTTCCGCATTCGGAGTTCAATTTCATGCCTTAATGCCGCAAGCTATTAATGGAGAAGAACAAAGTTCTAAGACCATTTTAATGGCAAATATTTCATTTCTTTTTCTTAGAGCACACAGGGATCATAAAGCCACAGAGATGAACCTGATTTGAATTCTACTTACGTCTTCCTCCTTGGTAAGATCAAACTCCCGAGAGCTATCTTTAAACAAGGCCACGTGGTGAGGACCTTCACTGAGAGTCACCTGAAAGGACAGAAACATAAGATGCATTCACAGCTAACATTAATTCACGGCGCCCGCACAGCCCAGACAGGGTCAATCACAGCACCTTTATGCTATACTCAGGTGCTGTCAGCACGGCTGCTCTGTGCTGTGCGTGATGCCATGATGACCCTGGGCAGTGAGACTGGTGGGTTCTCTGTCTTTTGTGATCTAGGGTGCTGCTGGCCTCCCCAGCCAGGCAATGCTCTACAGACTACCAAGCAGAGAAACTGCCACTCTATAACCTGAAGAATTCAAAGAGAAGCCAAGGCTAGACTTGAGATGATTTTAGAGAAAGGATAGTTCATTTGGTTACCATTCCTTAATACATGAACTATGCAGTAGTATTAGAGATGGGGACACACAGGCCTGACAGTCTCTGCTTCAGGGCTCACTCCACACAGAAAGGAAGAGTGTGTGCCAGGCGGTGGCGGCACACACTTTTAATCCCAGCACTCAGGAGGCAGAGACAGGCGGATCTCTGTGAGTTCAAGACCAACCTGGTCTACAAGAGCTAGTTCCAGGACAGGCTCCAAAGCCACAGAGAAATCCTGTCTCAAAAAAAAAAAAAAAAAGAAAGAAAGGAAGAGTGTGGTGGAAGGTCCGGAACCACAGACTGACACTGGCTGGCAGGATTCATAGGCTTCTTAGGGGAGGAGCAGAAGGGACTATTTAACGATATGCAGTGACAGAGAGCCATTTTACAAGTGTCTAAACTCAATATTCCTTGATCTTTAGTTTACACATTTCAGGGTATCATAATTATACTGCTTTACTTTGAAAATGTATTTGTTTCCCTGAAATAAACTGAGCTCGTTACACAAGAAAACAAAGACCAATGCTGAAAGCGACTATGGTGGCTTGGTCTAAGCATCCCATCCCAGAGGCCTTAGGTGGATTGTCCCACAGCTACCTTCCTTTGAGTACTTGCTTATTTGTGGTGCAGGACAAAGGGCTAAGTGAAAAGCTTAACTCTATAGCAACTGCACTGTCAAACAGACCAAAACAAACAAACAAATGGAATTCAGGCTTTTAAGCACAACTGTGACCTCAGGTGCCAAGACTGTAGCAAAAAATGAGCTACAGAAATGAATCATCTGAAATGAATCCTTTATTTTATGTGCAATGTCCCTTCAAGACAGGGATATTTAGAAACCAAGCAGAAATCTGGGGTAAAGAAAACGAAATGCTAAGTCCAGATTTGCCAATTTCACTGCTCTGAGGAGACATAAACAGGACCCCTATATCAAGAAGTAAGAGTCCTGGTGAACAGAAGGCAATCTCCTCTCAGAACCATTACTTTTCTGAAGTATTACTCAAAGCTCCTGCTGGAGAAGGATATTTGATCACATTGTCAACCCGAGATTGCCTTATTTACTGGAAAATCCTGTTTCTAGTTGTGGTATGGCGCAGCCCTCACACACACCTTTAATCCAAGAGCTTTCTGCTTATTGTAAATAGGATTAAATAAAATTAACCATAGATCAAGAGGTGGAAAAAGCAACCAGATGACAGGAAGTAAACATGAAAAAACCATAGAGGGTAAGAGGGAGTCAAGAGGACGGAGAAAGACACAAACAGGAAGTAGAAGAGAGGGACATTGAGTCAGAGGAGTCCTGCTTGAGATGGTGTAGGAGGAAGGTCTTTTTCTGGAATATCAGCAGAGGAGGAAGGTCAGCTGGGTGCTTTCTCTGTCTCTCTGAGCCAGTAGGCTTTCACCCCAGCATCTGGCTTCTGAGTCTTTATTGTTAAAACGAAATGACTGAGATTTTGTTAAAAATGACACTCTACAATTATGGTACTTGTAGCAAAGTAAAAGATGAACTCTCAATGTCTTTATAATGATTACTGAACATGATATAAGCACAAGTCTACCCTGGGCTTCCCCTGCGTGAAGTCCACTAGACTCCCATCGATGTATAATGGATGTTCACCAAATACTGCCAATCGATGAAGGAGGAACCACTAAGACGGTCCAACTCACAGTCAGACCCCAAGGAATACTGGGATCACACCAGCTGCCCGATACTCCACCTGGTTGCAACTCCACTCAGATACCACTTGGAGACTCTAATACCAGCCTCACTGTCTATCACAATTCTGATCATACTTTTTGGTGATTTCAATTTTCTAATTCTGAATTACTTTTGAAATGGAATGGGTTAACAGCAGCGGTAATGCCACGACCCCCCTTCTCCTAACCCAAAATAGGGACATCAGCCAAGATTCCCTGCTAGCAGAAGCAGGATTCCAGGTGCCTTGGTATCTTTAAAGCAAGGCCACT
>JAQHUG010000063.1:6596894-6622600 GCA_028555095.1 Dicrostonyx torquatus
CCATCAAGAGGACTCACAGCATCACCGAGACAGCCACTGCGCCTCAGATGTCCTTTCCCAGCACTCTCCCTTCACTTACTCTCTCAGCTCTGCACACGTGTGCCCCTGGCTCTGCCTCCACTAATTCCTACAGTGGGAATGACTCCAAATGCTAAGAAGCCCTCTTACGTAAGTGAAGTGAGGAAGCTATGTCTTCACTTTAACACCGAGTGCTGCCTTCTCTGAGGTTCTCCTCTCCTACCTTCACGGGAGACCGTGTCATCATCTCCCCAGACCCTCGTGGGAATATCCGTGCTTGAGCAATCATTTCCAGCACACTTGTTTTTCCAGCACTCTGATCTCCAACCACAACAACCTAATCACAAGACAAACAGCAGTTCTTAGTATTTTTCAGATACCATCACCTAGACCAATATCTTAGATATTTATATCCAAAAGAAGTGATTTTTTTTTTGTAAAAAGAATGACGGTTGACACAAGTAGGCACTCTGAAGACACACATAGCAGAAGCATTGATTGGATCCATTAATTATAGTCAAATTTTTATTTTTGAAAACTATGCTAATTAAGAGTTATTTCTAAAATATCATTAACTTTCCACAAATATTTTCCATAGCCAGTTTATATTTTACTAACATACTTTGGATCCTATCAGACTAAATTTCATCCACATGTTTAGTTTTTTGCCTAGGTATTTTAGCATTATAAGGAATGTATAATGGTAAATATCTGACAGTTTTCTTTCAAAACACATATTTACTTTTACAGTCCTTCAAATAAGGAGCCAAGCCATGCTTAGTGTTTAAGACATCTTAGGAATGGAGGAGTTAGGAAGACATGGGGAAGAACACTTTCCTGGTGACAGCAGATCCCTGTTTATTTTCCCCTTACCCGTGGCAGATGATCTTGTGTATTATAACTGGCATCATAATCGGAGAGAACATCAAGAACTTCAGAATACATATCAATCAAAGATTTCTGTAAAGAAATTAAAATTAATAAAACTCAGTGACGAAATCAAACAATAAATATACTACAGCTATATCAAGAGAAAACGTGGTAATTTCAAATTTGCATTGCTTTTTCTAATTAAATAAATATATTTTCAAAGTAAAACCAGTATAAGAATAAAAATTCCACTTCTTCATTTTATTTAGAAATATACCGACTTAATAAAAAGTTCATTAATTTAGTATTTTATAATCTAATTAGATAGTAAAAGGGAAAGCTCATTAACATTAACAAGCTAAGTACTAATACCATGAATGTCAAATAAGGGGTCAGGAGACCAACTGACAGAGAAACTACCCTCTGTCAGTCTAGGGTATATGAGAATGACAGGAGAGGGGGAAAGCACATGACCGAGTGGAGAGAGAAGCCAGGCGGTGGTGGTGCACACCTTTAATCCCAGCACTGGGGAGGCAGAGGCAGGCAGATCTTTGTGAGTTTGAGACCAGCCTGGTCTACAAGAGCTAGGCTCCAAAGCTACAGAGAAACCCTGTCTTGAAAAAAACAAAACAACAACAGAGTGGAGAGAGAGAGCAGGAAGCATGGATGCGTGAGAGCCAGAGGACAAAGCAGAGGAGTGGCTGCGGGTCAGGGAAAGCCAGGAAAGCAGTAGAGGATTTAAGCACCCTAGGAATGACAAGGGCTGCAATGCGAGTAAAGGACAAACGTCCTGGATTGCTTTGCTCTGGAGACCAGGATGGAGCACAGCATTTCGAATGCCACAGTGACGAGTAAAATATCTTAGGGAGAAAAAGGGTAACCACCAAGCTTTTACTAAGGTTGGGGCATTATGAGAGTTTAGGGATATTTTTGACTCTTAATATATAGAAACACCTAAAAGTAGCCAACTGCTCTCACATCTGCCTGAAAATGCACACATTTCATTACCATTGTATCTTATAAGGAAAAATGCCATTTGTAAGGTGGCTCTCTGTATTTCCTTTTCAGTGGTCAATCAGCACTTGTAAAGACAGTCAGGCTTGCTGGGCTGTGGTGAAATGCACCTTTAATCCCAGCACTTGGGAGGCAGAGGCAGGTGGATTTCTGTGAGTTTAAAGCCAGCTTGGTCTACAAGACAGGCTCCAAAGCTACACAGAGGAATGTTATCTTTATATTCAAAACATCCAAAAAAAAAAAAAAAAAGAGACAGTCGGGCTTTAGTGAACTGGGTGGTGATGATTTAAAGCTACTAAACCATTTAATTAAACTCAAATGACATCTTTGGATCTTGGTTCTAGAATATTTGCCATGATTCACTAATGGTTCCGGGATACTGCAGCAACTCAGGTTCACTTTTTCTCAGAGATCAATTATAGCATTGAACTTTCAAGTTAAAAGAATCCTGTCAACTTAATACATCTGACTTGAGTCTATGGTGATAGTATGACTTAGTTCATTGATAGTGGTAATTAACAATATGTTGGTGACAATAATACCAAAATACACTTATTTTTAAAAATTTATTCTAGTTGCTGTAGTAGAAAATTACCTTGGAAAATAAATGTTAAATTTCAAAACTGAAGACAAACTGAAGTGGAAATACTCGTGAGGCAACAGTGGCGAGTATTATTTAAGAATTCAACAAACTAGTAATCCTAATTTGGGACAGCCAAGGCGCTCAGCAAGTAAAAACAAATACCGTGCAAACCTGGCGACCTGAATTCAATTCCTGGAGCCCAGGAAAGGGGGAAGGAGAACCAACCTCACAGATTTGTTCCTTGTCCTGCACTCATCCTCTCTCTCTCATACTGGCACAGATGCATATTTGTAAACGCGTATAATAATTTTTAAAAAGCCTTTAAAAGAATCCCAATTTATAGATATGGAAATTAAGCCTGAAAATAAACTAGGTATTTTATGAAAATAGATTGATTCATAAGAAAGTCTTCTTAAAATATGAAAATTTTATGGGTATACTATATGATGAATTTAGAAACTATAATTTATTAAATATTTACACTGGCTAAGATGAAAAGACAATAAAATACTTCATCATTTAAATTTTTTATCATTTAGTGGATAAAGAGCTGGCCCATTGGTTAAGAACACTGGCTGCTCTTCCAGAGAACCCAGGTTCCATTTCCAGCACCCACACGTCAGCTTATACAACCACCTGTACCTGCAGTTTCAAGGAATCTGCCCTCTTCTGGCCTCCATGCAAGTGGTACATAGGCATATATTCAGGCAAATCACCCAAACAATATTTTTAAAAGAAGATGAACTAAAAATTTATTATTTAATACATGATGTCAAATGCCAGAGTTCTGAGAACTACCAAATTAAGATAAAGTACCTTAAGTTTCCTATGATGGATGCCTTTGTCATCCTTCTGCAGTACCAATTTTCTCAGCTCTTTGTTCTCCTTTTCTAAACGCTCCAAGATCCTCTGATACTTTAACTGCAACAAGACAATACACATGACTGTGTAAGACAAAGATGGGTTAACAAATAAATATTAAGTCTAATTAAAATCTTCCAAAATTCTGAAGTTATATGATTTAACTGGTTACACTTAAATTATTACACTTAAAAATGTTCCATGACAATGTGAAGAAAATAAAATTCTGATTATTTCAAGCAAGCAGTGAAAATCCACAATTTTCCATTATAATTTAACATTTAACTTAAACATTTATTTGCTTATGTTAAAGAAAGAATTTAAAAATACTGAAATTTAAAAACTTAATGAAGTCTGAACCATACCCCAAGAAACAATATTTCCTAAAATCCCAAAATAAAGTCTCCAATATAAGGCTATTTGGCCAAAATTCAAATTATTCTTATTTGGACATTACTTGAAGAAAGATTACAGTATGACATACAACATGAGTGTGTAACACTACGCATGTACCATGTGATGATCCTTTACAGAAAGCCCACTGGAGTAGAGGTTTTACAGACAGAAAGCTTAATAGTGACACCTGCTAGCTTGTCCTAACTAAGGTCCTGGAGGAAAGAGCATCTAAACAGGTTTGTCTGAGTGAGAGGCTTAAACATCAGGTTCCGTCAAATGTTCATGTCTGGAGAAGCTTGTATTTAAAATACCGATATAAAAAGAAAATTCTTAAGAAAATCAACTCAACTTGGGGTTATTATTTCAAAGTAGCTAAATGGCAATGCACTTTGTGTTTCAAGGTGAGCTGTTCAAATTGGTCATCTTAGTTTGCACAGAAAATTAAGACTGACGCTTTCCCATAATCAGCAGAATGCTTAGATACACAACTTTTTATCACATTACGGAAAACATTTCTTAGACTTTTTTAGGTTTTAAACTCCCGAGAAAATGGTCAATAACAGGAAATCAAGGTTCTATCGTTACAGAATGTATAAGTTAGGTTAAATTAGAGAAAAACATCTATAGTTAAACTATATAGGATGACACAAGTAGAACTCATTGGTTATATGATAAACATTTAATAAAGCATCCATTTATAGCCTATAAGGATCTAGTAAAATTCTAATATTTCTTTGCTGTTTAAAGTCACTAGCCACCCATAGTTATCAAGCACTTGAAATAGTGTACTATCTGCTACATGGATGGGCCACATGTTGAAATGATACTAATTTGGGGCACAGTGCATTAAGTAACATATATTATTAAAACTAATTCCCACTAACTGCTACCCTTTTAAAATGAAAACGAAAACTGGCACATGCAGCCAGTGTATCTCTTTGACCTGAGAATCGCTAGTGGGGATAACTGCACAGCCCAGTATATTCCATGCTCCTCACACATCGAGACACAGCGCATCGGCACTAAGTGGCTCAGAGCTGGAACTGCCCCACTGCAGGGTACTGTGCCTGGCATGTTTCTTTGTAACTATGAAATCGATTGGGGAATCTATGTTTCCTTTCTTAGATACAAGTGTCAACCTACAGCCACCCTCTGGAAGCACAAATGGGCTGACAGGTGTGTCCAACCTGTGGACAGCAGCGAATGGAAATGCACACAAAACTGTAAATCTGCTTCAAACATTATAAAGTCTTTGGAGTATGGTTTTGGTTTGTAACTTGATTGTGCGGTTCTTCAATGTGAACCTTGTAGACAACTATGTTTGTTACAAAGTCAGAAGGTAGAACTAAGAATTCTCAAATTTAGGACATATCATAATAATTACTTTAAGCACATTAAAAACAAAGACTGTAGCTGGGTTTAATAGTGAGCAGGCATTTAGGAGTCTAAGGCGGGAGGACTTGAGTTCCAGGTCAGCTACCAAACAAAAACCATATAAATGAAAAAGAACTACAAAATACCCCAAAGGTTACTGAGTTCCACTGCCAGAGATTTTTAACTCAGTGGGTTTAGGATGAACTAATAATCTATATTTCTAAAACACTCCCAGGTAATATTAATGTTATGGCTCTGAGAATACCCTCTCAGAGAACACTGATTTTTTTAAAAATATTTATTTATTTATTATGTATACAATATTCTGTCTGTGTGTATGTCTGCAGGCCAGAAGAGGGCACTAGACCTCATTACAGATGGTTGTGAGCCACCATGTGGTTGCTGGGAATTGAACTCAGGACCTTTGGAAGAGCAGGCAATGCTCTTAAACCACTGAGCCATCTCTCCAGCCCCCCTGATTTTTTTTTTTAAATAAAGAATAGCATATTGAATACACTACAAGGAAGTAGTGGTCTAGGCAGTAAGTAGAGACACGAGTGGTAACTCATGGCAGAGAAGTCTCTAGGAAGACAGGTGCCAGTCAAAGCACAGGTGCTCTTAGTAAAAACTGTACATGAGAGTTCAGGAACAGATCAAGGAAAACCATGTATCAGAAATATCATAGCTGCTGGATTTCATTTAGACTGCCCTATCTTTTATGTTTTTCCTAAAAAGACCCCAGATGGTAATTATGTCTTCTGGTTTACAGAATAAGTCTTAATTATTAGATGTTATTAATATAGAGTAACTGCTGTTGACAAATCTTATATGGGAAGGTAGCTGGGTACTCACTACATCGTACAGAATGATTTTTTTTTAAAAAAAGATTTATTCATTTATTATGTATACAATGTTCTGCCTGCATGTGTCCCTGAAGACAGAAGTTGGCACCAGATCTTATTACAGGTGGTTGTGAGCCACCATGTGGTTGCTGGGAGTTGAACTCAGGACGTCTGGAAGAGCAGTCAAGGCTCTTAACCACTGAGCCATCTCTCCAGCCCCCAGAACTGATTTTTAACAACCATTTCTACTGTTAACTGGAAGAGATAGGCTTACACATCAGAGTTATCTCTAGGAAAAAATCATATTGATTTCAGGTTTCAAGAAAAGCTTTTTTTTTCAAAGAAAAGTTTTAGGGGACTCAGTAGAGATACATAAAACTCAACTCAAATTTCTTTATATTTTGCCTAGCAAAGTGAAAATATAAGCATTAGGTTATATAAGGACAAATACTTTTACCCATTCCCCTCTCACAATAATTTATTTTTAAAACCAGGACAAGAATCACTCAAAATAGGAATCTCTACATAATGAATTAACCTGGTATTCATCTGGTTTCTTCTTATTCCTTGTTTCTCAATCAGCCTTTGTAGATACAAAAATTACTTTTAGTGGGCAAGGTCTGTCAGCTTTTGCTTTGCTGGAAAAAGAGCCTGCTGTCCACATCCCAAAGCAGTCCCTGGGGCTGTGGATGCTGCTCAGTGTCCGAGTGCTCGCCCCCAGGTATAATCCCTGGGCTCAGCCCCCAGGAGCTCACACGGAAAGGAACACTGGGCACTCTTACCGACTGGAGTTACCTGAGTATGCAGAAGCTCCTCTTGAAGTTGGTCAATCTTTTCTTTGTCTGACACCTAAATATTTAAAATAGATTAATTTTAGTTGAGTAGGGTTAGGGTTACATAGACTACACAATAAGCTAAAGTTTGAAAGCAGCACTTTCAATTTAAATCAAGTGAATATTTAAGATAATAAAGTTATACTCATCAATAATAACAGTTCTTCAAAATCTTATGAAATAAAGGATCAAGGAGGCATTGTCTTGTCACCACCCAGCAAAAATGGATCTGGGTTTGCTCTATCAGAGTTATGTTGTACAAAGGCACAGGAACCTAACTAACATCTGAAGCACTGTCATATCTCCAGAAACAAGCAAGGGCATTCGAGACACAAGTCACGGTTCACAGTCACTGCAAAAGCTCACTGGTCACAGAGGATCTTCTAAAGCACAACTTTCAACTTCCTCACTCTCTGTAGAGATGTGCACAACCACCGGACACAGAGACTAACTGGCCTCTTCAGAGAGCTAGGTGGAGCCAGAGGCTTGGTTTTTAAGTTTGATTCCAATGTAACATCAGCCAACTCTCAACAGAATAAATGCATCTGTAAAACCAAGTTAAGCAACTAAAACTGATTTGAATATAAAAAACAAAATTTACAGTATTGTATAAACTACTTCAAATTGTTATCAATAGTTCTAAAACAAACTTTTTAAAGTCTCCAAATTTGATTGTATAATATAATTTAAAGTAGTAACAATGCAATTATAAACAGAAAACAATGTCACATATGACAAATTCATGTAACTGTGTACTGACTTCTTGACAGGGCAGAGTTGTCATTAGATTTTAAATGACAGCCTTTTTTTTTTATTGAGGTAGACATTAATAAATCTTGTCCATGCTACAAAATGTTTTTATATTTTCCACTCCTAATTCCAAATAACTTTTCAGAATTTCCACGCTTTCATAGAAAGCTTGCTAGAAATGATAGGTACATTTTCCTCCTTAAATATCTGTATTTGAAACCTCCTTAAATTATTTTGTATGAGATTTTGTGACACAAATTTTATTTCTAGCCTTGAGTGGCAGGTAAGAGGAGACTTGGTGTAATCTATTTTTCCATTTTGATTATGAGTGCTGAGGTAGACTGGACAAGAATTATTAAGTCTCTTAAAGCATGAGGAGGCAGGCAAGTCAAAGAGCCCATGACCCAAAGAACAAAGCCTAAATGACCAATGAAGAAGCAGACCACTCCCTATTACGATCACAGGGCATGCCATCATTCTGTAATGTATGAGCACAGAGATTTGTGAGGCAGATTAAATTCCCGACTCATTTCAAAGGTCCTTGAATTGACTTTCTTCCACTAAATAGCCATCCAACTGTAGCGAATTTACAATACAATACACAAACACTAATACTTCCAACTGTATTTGCTTTACTTTTTTCTTCAGGACACGGTCTCACTATGTAGACCAGGCTGGCCTTAAACTCACTAATACTGGACTGCTTCTGCCTCACGAGTGCTGGGATTAGAGCTTTTCTTTGCCATCATGATCTGTTTTGTTTTGGTTTTAGTTTTAAATGTAAATTTAGTGATTTCTTGCAATATACCCTGAATTACTATAAAAAATTCAATGTTGCTCAGCATGTGGAATAATAATTAAAGAGACTAATATAACTAAATTAAAAAGCTAAAATGTTAATATAAGCCAAGGGCTACAAAAGGTTAACTTAGTAGTTGGGTTAAAAAAAAGACTACCTAAGAAATCAAAACAATTAATTAGAATATTACTATGGCATACATAGCTGCTTCATTTAATAAGAATCAGAATTAATGTTTTAAGATAGGCAGTTGAGTAAAAACTGAGATCTCATTTGTTTTCTAAGATTTAGGATAAAAAAATTTTAGGTTTATAAAACCAAGTATTAAAGATTGGTGAGAAGATAACTTTGACATGTTTCCTTAAGGGACTAGCACGGGCTATTTTACCCTGTCGTTTACTGTAGTTATTTATTAGATGTGCACGCATGCACAGACATGTGGAGACAAGACTAGCTTAGTGTCATCCTCAGGGACACTACACACCTCCTTAGAGCCAGTGTCTCTCGTTGCTCTAGAGTTTTCCACTTAGAGTTGGCTGGCTAGCCAGTGAGCCCCAGGGAGCCCATTTCTACCTCCCCAGCACTGGGATTACAAGAGGATGCCAACATTCCTGACATGTTGACATGGGTTCTGGGGTTCAAACTCAAGTGCTCTTGCTTGTGAAGTCTATACTTCCCCCTACCTCTTTAGACAACTTAGGTATGCTATCTTCCAATGGTTTTACTGGTAAAGCTCAGCTGCTTACATGAGACTCACATTCTAGTTTTTATTATGAAATTAATTTTAAAGTCACCCTGACAAGAAAGCCAGTGACCTTCAGCCAGAGCTTTTCCACAATCCCAAGGCTGTGAAACTGAGGGAGAAAGGGTGGGATCTTCTACACAAATGAGCTCAGATGAAAGAGAACACTTGACTTTAGAACTCATTTTAGTAGGTCACCATGGCTGTTCTGAAATAGTCAAGTGCACATCTGAGGATCTCTGGAAAATTATATCTGGACATATTCATCGGAGGAAAATGACCAACACCTGTGGCCTCAGTTCATCTCTTTTGCTCAGAAAATACAGGCAAAAACTTTACTTTTAACAAAATGCTGAAAAATGAAGAACTAGTTAGATTCTTCAAGAACAGAGAAATAAATATTTAAAGGAATTAAAAGTGCCTGTGGCTCACTTTAGGTCTCCTGCAAACCTCAGATGCCTGGAATTCTAATCTCAGGAACACAGATTTTGACCATGATGGTGAAGAGCTGATGACATCTCTGTCCTAACTGTAGGGTGCAGAGGGAGACACAGCATGGAACTGGGCTTTCAGGACAGGAACAATGTCGTCATTATGGGATAGCATAACTTCTTTTTAATACCCCATTAACTTTCATACAAGGTCACTGCACAGTGGGCAGAGACAAGCCCTGGTTGGTGTCCCACTAAATGCTCTTTATAAACAATGCCCTGGTTGGTGTCCCACTAAATGCTCTTTATAAACAATGCCCTGGTTGGTGTCCCACTAAATGTTCTTTATAAACAATGCCCTGGTTGGTGTCCCACTAAGTGTTCCTTTATGAACAATCCAGACAGAAGCATAGTTCTGTCACTCTATTTCACCAACCTCAAGGAGGGGAACAAAAGGCTTGAGTAAATAACCAGTAAATAGAACAGGAACACAGTCTCAAGTCTGAAGACCTGTAATGAAGGCATGTCTGCTATCACAGAAAATCAGCCAGTACTTAACTACCCCATCCCTGGAAAGGTCAGAATTACCAGCATGTTGGTATAATCTTAATCTGCAGAAAGAGGGGCCTCATTTCCATCTTACCACTATGGCACTATGTTTATATTTCTAACATTCCCGAAACACAATTCTTCCCACTTCTCTCTGTAACAGATCCATGGTATGGATAGCTCAGAGAAGGCACCTAACTTCTTAGAATATTTAAATGATATAATCACAACATATGGAATGAGAGATGTTTAAAATAAGTCCTTCCTCAAGTCAGGGTATCTATTTTAACCACAAAGATGAAATAACTTGTTTCTTCTTCTACTTATTTTATTCATCCACTGAAAACTGAACAATATACAGTGAGTCCTTGGTTGCATAGCCATGGAACTGGGAAAAGCCAGGAAGTGACAGTGAGTGGACATGGAATTAGGATGAACACTCTCAAGCATTAACCACCACCAAGATTAGCCAGTAGAAGCATTGCATCGAGTCTTTATCTATATATTCTTTGATCTAGATTTAAAAGCAAACAAGAAGCTAACTATATATGACTGATTCTTTTTTCCTGGGTAAAGTCTGTATATAGCTTTAAAACTTCTCTGATTTAAATGATGTGAGATAATTAGTTTAAGATCTGCATACAAATGCATAATCATTATACTTGTTTCACTGTGATAAAAGTCTGTACAGAATACAGGGACTGACCCTATGGGGCTTTGATCTAATAGTTAAAAGCCCGTTTTGAAAACTTCATGAGAGCTTCAATACCCAGGTATTTGAGTGACTCAACTGGATCACATAAACAACAATTCACAGTTTCATCCTAAATACAAATCTATGGATGCTCACAGATAACCTCATCTTCCAAACCTAAATTCCTAAACTGGAGTTATATTTTGGGTTTTGTCTACACTACCTACTTTAGGGGGTATGAATGTATCTTTTTAATTTAATATGTTAAAAATAATTTCCCATGACTGGAGCCCATCAACAGATTAAGGTGACGTGATCTTGGCAGAAATGACTGATTAGTGAGATGCATCAGTAGCCCCCGTAAACCATCCATCACCTTGCGCTTCTGTTGGGCATAGCTCGTGCTATACTGGCCAGCAGTTCTGCGTGCTTCCTCTTCGTGCTCTTGAATTTGCTGTTGTAAGAGAATGAGCTCACCAAGCAGACCCTGCCATGAGTTTACAATGAGGAGAAGAGGAAAATTGGGGAGGAGAACAATGTTAAACCAAAGGGTACAACAGAAGAACAGATGCAAGACAGGGAGGAATGGATAGCTTAAAACAAAAATGGAAACTCATGCACCCACAATGCCAGCCCACACATGGGCTCTGCACTGCATTTCCATTTTCCCAAAATAAAACAGCATGGTTTAAAAAGTGAACATGAGAGGGCAGTGACCACTGACTTAGCAGCCAGTCAGACAATATCAACACAGAGGAAACCAGACTACAGGTGTGCGCAAGGAGCACGGCATGGCAGGTCCCTGGATTTCCTGACAAAACTCTTTATAAAACTGCCAATGTGTACTACTAATCAATGTATGCTGTTGACTTGAAACATTACATAACCAGCTTGATAGAATTTTCACTTCTTATGAGCTGTTTTGACATAAAATAGAATAGCTTCTGAGAAAGTAACAGCACATATCAATTACTAAAAAAACCAAGATACAGAAACAATACAGTTATTATGAAAACTGAAAAATAAGAGCCAGTTGGACCGTATTACTTTTTTTTTTTTTTAAGATTATTTGTTAACTATACAGTGGTTTGCCTGCCTGTGGGCCAGAAGAGGGCACAAGATCTCATTACAGATGGTTGTGAGCCACCATGCGGTTGCTGGTAACTGGACTCAGGACCTTTGGAAGAGCAAGCAGTGCTCTTAACCTCTGAACCATCTCTCCAGCTCTGGACCGTATTACTTTTTAAATTTTATTTCTAACACCGATTCTACTCAATCATTAATGTTAAGCTGGTACACTATCTGTATACTGTGCTCCCCTGTGGTATAACACTAAAATACACAAGGCCTTCTGTCTGCCTACTGAGCTGAGGACCCGTTGTTTGTGAACTGCTGGCCTATGAGAAAGTC
Organism: Dicrostonyx torquatus; assembly: GCA_028555095.1. Classification (NCBI taxonomy): domain Eukaryota; kingdom Metazoa; phylum Chordata; class Mammalia; order Rodentia; family Cricetidae; genus Dicrostonyx; species Dicrostonyx torquatus. Next base: position 6,609,061 of record JAQHUG010000063.1, read on the forward strand.
AGCTTTGACATAAGTGAAGACAAAGACAACTAAGACCCAACAGTGATACTAGACTGATGTTGTTCTCAACCAGAAAAACTATATGGTGAAGTTCCAACAAACAACCAATCTGAACAGTGTAATGTGTTCAAAAACAATGGGCTCGGACTTACCAAGTCAAACTAAAGGCAAGGAAGCTAGTAATTACTAAAACATTTTAAATCAGGACTTTACAAAGCTTCAGATTTCAAAAAATCATTGTGAAAAATACAGTTTTGTATTATTAGAAAGTCTCTTAAAATGCTGGTTGACGGCACATTCAAAATTCAGTTTGTAGATGGCTCGCTTAATTTATCTTACATAACCCAAGAAACTAGGTAACCATAAAAAGAGTTCCTAAAAATAACATGGGGGTGTGGATTTGCATTACACAGTAAAACAGTCTAAGTTACAGAAAAATTGACAGAAAATTTGGGGATTTTTGTTTCATTCCCATTTTTGATGCTATGATTACTGTCAGTATTAGACAATGAAGAAAACTGATTGATAGCAAATCAGGATGAAAGCAGCTGACAAGCAAAAATGTCAACATTTATTTCCAGATTCAATAGCAGAAAAGGGACTCATAAAACTTGGGGCTGTCTTTAAAATATATATATATATATTCATACATACATACATATATTGTGTATTATATATGTAGTTTTATGATCATTGGCAAATTTATCAAAGTCACTGCCAATTATCTACATTATTTCCATAATTTTTGTCGCTCCATACATGAAACAACAAAAAGTAATTTGTGAGTGTTATCCACTAGCACTCTTATCTTGATCATATGTCTTCTAATCACCCAAGTATTTAGATGACACAGACATCTGCCTTTGAAGAAGGCTTCCTATGTTAGCCTGCAGTGGGTCAACACCAGGCCCATGGGCCACATGCAGCACAAACTTACTTAGAAGATTATATTTGTTTGACTTTTATTTCTTAAGTCAGTTGTACAGTTTTCCTGTGTGAACTTTGTAAATGACAAGCAGTGTCAGTGTCAAAAGGCTCGGCATAGCTGGTAGTTTACCTGTTAAAATTTACATACCACTACTACTCTAACTTACAAAATGTCAAGTGACTTTGACTTAGCTTAACTGCTCCACCCTGAATCACCGCTTATATCTAAGCGCAGCTGTGTAGTTAGCATGATAATATCTATTAGACTACCAGAAAATACTCTTTCTAGTGACACCTCACTTTTCTTCCACGTCTGTTACTGAAGCATTGTTATGTGGAGATAGGTGAAATTAACTGTTACCTCCTAAAAAAAGTAGGAGAAAACAAGAATTAGAATCATGCATCTTAAGCTTACCTTCCCCAACTTTAAGAACCAAATAAGCTGTGCATCTGCCAGTCTCTGAGCATGCAGAGCAGCCAAGAGACAGATGGACCAGATGCACAGATGCACAAAACCCAGCTCTGCCAGTAACACTCTCCTGAGCGTGAACTCTTTTCTCTCAAGAAATAATCATTTTAAAGATATTATAGATAAATCACAGTAACCGTGACAAATTACAATGACTATGACTAACAATTATAGAGGGTAACTTCAATAATGCATCAAAAAAGAAAAAAGAAAAAAAAAAGAGAGAAAACCATGTAACTCTGACTGGCTATGTAGACCAGGTGGTCTCAAACTCACAGAGTTGCACTTGCCTCTGCCTCCCAAGTGCTGGGATTCAAGGCCTGTACCACCATGCCTGGTTTAAAAGGTATAATCTTTAACAATACTTTGGTCATTGGAAATTTGACAATATAATTTTGTCTCATGTTTCAGGTATAACATTTATAATTGTAAAAAAAATGACAGCATTACGTCAAAAAAGTTGGTTATAACTAGAGCTCTATAAACAAGCCGAAAATGCCAGCTTAAAATTTAATGACTTTGGTACAAAATATTTTAATAAATTTGAATTATTATGCTATGGTCTAAATATGAGCTCCCCCAAATTTATAGTGAAACCTAACCCTCAGTGCGGTAGTAAGAAAATCAGGGCATCAGTATGGCGATGAGGTCACAGGCCTCCAGGTTAAGCGCTCTTGTAAAAGAGACGCCAGGAGCTGCCTGCCTAGTCCCTTCTGCCATGTAGACAGACAGTGTTCACCACACATCACACCTGGCATCTAACTCTCGTATCCCAGCTCTAGGACCGTGAGGAATACATTTCTGTTGTTTATAATCCACCTCTTTATGGCCTTTCTTTTATAAAGCTTGAACAGGGTAAGATAACTACCTCACTTGCTATGTTACCCAGAGAGCTCATAAAGGCCTGACTTCCAGCAAGCCTCCGATCTCAGCCTCCTGAGTGGCTGGCACCATAGATATACCCCACTTTGTTTATTTTAATACCTAGCCCCTTAAATAAGGCCTGGCCTATCTGAGATGTGTTAACAGCCAGGTAGAGCAGGGTTTGGCACATGTTGTTGCCTGAGTAAGTCAAAACACAGCTGAACTTTACCTATTGATCATCTGGAGTTTCTAGTTAAAGATAATTTAAAAACTCTTTAGAAGCTACAAGGTCCGTACTACAGATCATTTTTCCATTTTCACAATCTCCAAAAGACTTCATAACAAAGCAAGGAGAAGAAATTAATCAAATGTTATTGTCCCATTAGCACATAACCTCTCAGCACACTGTCACTGCCCCTTAACTCTTAACAGCTTTACATTCTTTACGTTTACAATCTTTAAAGGAACCTCGTTTCCCAACAGAGGAAATGAGGAACTCAGAGAAGCTAAACGATTTGTAGGTTACAGTTAGGAAACAGGAAAAATGAGACCTGTGATTCCAAAGTCTGTGTCAGTTCCACCCAGTAATAGTGCACAGTTGTTTTCAAAGTGCCTTTGACCCATTAGAATCAACCTGCAGTTCAAAGAGCACAATGGCCGGTATATCTAGATACTGCACAGCAGAGTCAGCAGCATACAGTGGGCAGGCTAAGAAGCTGATGGAAACATTATGGTCTGCAAACCTAAATAAAGTATTTGGCATCGAGACCAAAAAGATAACATTTACCAAACTACATTTTGGTTTAGTAAAAGAACTTTAGGCAATATTCCTAAGCACTATTTTCCAAACTTTGACTAATTCAGCTATATGTTTAGCTAAAAACATGTTTTCTAATACATACCTGTTCAAGATATTTATGAATGTAAAATTTGTTATTGTTTGCCAAAATGAAATGTCTTCCCACTTTGGGTTATTTAATTTGCTTCAATCAGAAATAGTACACTATATTTATATATACTACTTGGACATTTTCTACATATAGTTTTAAGAGATAAATAAAATGGCTATCAGTAATTATCAACATTATAATTTCCATTACATTTTTTTTGTTTCTAAGTGGCTACCTCCAACAGTCTAATTTATTGATACATACTCATAGTATTTCCTAAATGACATAAACATGCAGTATGCGTATTAGGCAATGCAGTAAGGCTGACTGCTTAGTCATTCCATAACAGAACTTCTGATCAACACAGCATAGTGTCCAACAGATAAGAGTTTAAACAGATAAGAGTTCAGGTAGAAGCAAAAGAATGGGAAGACGTTTAGCTGTGCAATGTCGTGTGGCTTCTTTGTTCTCTGAAGATCTCCACTGTAATTCCCCAAAGACAAGTGAGCTCAAGACAGGAAGCACAAGCCACCACTTGTCATGTTGCTCATGACTCGGGCCACACTATCTGACATCTGAGTTTCCTTTCAGCTGGCTTTGAGTGTTCCTAACTCTACTGCCAAGACTTTCCATTTGTGTTCTCCTATTAGAGAGGGCAGCTCTTCATTTCAGTTCTAGTTGTAGAAATGGGTTCCATTTACTACTATTTTAAACAATTGTTTTTGCATTGCATTTACTGTTCTTAGTAGAAAAATCTTGCCAGAAACCACAACAATGAACAGACAACTATTAAACTTAAGCATGACTGTTCCGAACCCTCAATATCACGTAGGTGAAATCAGGCACATTTAGGCTGGTACGGATGTTGATCAGAATAAGATTTTAATGAGGATGTCTTAAGAGCCAAGACTAAACCAACTAAAAGGTAACCAGAGACAAACTCTGGATGTCATCCTAAAACTACTGATGATCACTTAGATCTTTTTCTCTCTCTCTCTCTCTCTCTCTCTCTCTCTCTCTCTCTCTCTCTCTCTCTCTCTCTCTCTCACACACTCTCTCTCTCACTCTCTCGTAAGACAGGGTTTCCCCATGTAACAGTACTAGCTGTATGGGAAATTGCTTTGTAGACCAGGCTGGTCTCAAAATCACAGAGATCCACCTACCTCTGCCTCCCAAGTGTTGGGATTAAAGGCGTGCACCACCATACCAGGCCAATCACTCAACTCTTTAAAACTGCTATCTGAGGGGGCTGGAGAGAAGGCTGAGTGGTTAAGAGAACTGGCTGTTCTTCTAGATAATAAAGTTTTTTTTGTTTTTTTTTTTTTTGGTTTTTTGAGAAAGGGTTTCTCTGTGGCTTTGGAGCCTGCACTGGAACTAGCTCTTGTAGACCAGGCTGGTCTTGAACTCACAAAGATCCACCTTTCTCTGCCTCCCGAGTGCTGGGATTAAAAGTGTGCGCCATCACCGCCAAGCTGAGAATAAAGGTTTGATTCTTATAACAGGTCACAACTCACTGTAACTCTAATCCCAGGGGATCTAACCCTTTTTTTTTTTTGGCCTTAATGGGTACCATGCATACAGATAGTGCACAAGCAAAACACACACACAAATAAAATACATAAATGAATAGAAACTGAGGTCTGAATGATCTCTTATATTTTTGGTTGTGAGCCTAGCCTTTAACAGCTGAGCCATCTCTCCAGCCCAGTCTGAATGACCTAAAAAAGACTACTGGCTCAAGTTTCTTTGCATGATGATATTCAAACATGACTTTGTAGGCAAGGTCCATCAAACACACTAACCTATCTATATCTTGTCTATGTGGCTTATATTACTCTCAAGGATCATAAGCAAGAGTCAAACATTAGAAATAACACTGCATCAACAGAATTGAAAACTATCAGCACAACTGGACATGGCTTGACTCTATTAGTATTTTCTATAACTTGATATAACCTGTATTAAAAGCAGCATAGGTACAATTCTATATTAACAGAATATTTACAACAAATCACTGGAAATTGGTAAGCTTAAATAATTTACTAAATAATTAAAATCATATGTGTGTATGTTATCTGCATGTGGAAATGTAATATCTGAGCCCACTACTCAAGGACTCCAGAAGAAGGTACAAATCCTTTGGCACTGGAGTTCAGGTGGCTGCACCTGGTGGGTCCTCTGAAGTCCAGGAAGTGCCCTCAACAGCTAAGTCACACCACCAGCCCCAATTAGTAAGTTTTAATAGGGGAAGTAATTACCATAAATTGAGAAAAAATTTAAAGGAAAAAAGTTACAAGGGGCATTTACTGTCAAACAAATACACTTTTTAAAAAAGCAACAAATTTATTTTCAAGCCAATTGAGTAAAACAAAATCTATAAGAATAATTAATTTCCCAAAGATACATTCTCTTGCTTCATCTATACTGCAGAGATCAGTTATGGATGATTCGCTTATCATCTTGGCAGAGCTTAGGGAACTTAATCTAAGTCGAGTCTAAAATCAACTCTCCGTTTACTAAAGCGACCTCATGCAGCGTCAGTGAGAAAGCAGAGACAGACATAGCTACCAATTTAGGCAAAATCACTGCTGCTCAAAGGTCCACATGACCATACCTGTTGAAAGGGCTTCCTTTTTCTCAGATTCCTTAACTTTTCACATTAAGTTTATTGGCTTTCTTGGCCAAGGCTTTCCCTGGCTCAAATTAGCCACATTTGGTAAGCTATTTTCTAACCCTACTCCTTGATGCACAAATAATGAGTGTTCCTTAATTAAAAGTATGTGTACTAAAAACAGGTCAAAATGAAAGCAAGTATGTATTCTATAGTATGTTTTTACCTAAAAGCCGACAGAAAATAAATATCTTTAAAATTTGGAATAGCATAAAAAAAAAAGTTCAAGTAGAAAGAAATGGAAATAAAGAAAAGATTTCTTCTTTCTGCTTTAAGAATCATAAAATTATTTCTTTCCTATGATGCTTTAAAATTCAGTATAAACTACACAGTCCATATTTAACTTATGTTTACAGAATCTTTTGCTTATAAATTTATCCAGGCATTATTTTTACAAAACTTTACATGTAATTATTTCTTTTTCCAGTTCAAAAAGATGATGAAAGTAAAAACTACGGCAGTAATAGCAGAGCATCTGACTAGAAATACAGAGTAACTCGTGTTAACACCTGTTCTGTAGCGTCCACATGGATTTGTCTGAGAATGTACTAAACCGATGTATTCTCAATGGACTCGTTCATATACAACCATGTATCTTCTCAACATATAAGAACTGATTCATTTGCTGATAACACACTTTCTATTCTCTCATATCTTTCTCCAAACTTTCCAACGTAAGTCTCCAGAAGAGGAAGCAGGTTCTGTGCATAAATGTGGTATGCCCTGCACATCCTGAGTTCTTCTGGAGATTGTGAACATGTACGAATGAATACATGTTGGTCTGTGAAGTCCCAATGAGAAGACTGATTAAATGTCTAGAGCTCCACATATATTTTATAACAAACTTGAACGGTTACTTCAGAGAAGCATAACCAGAGGGGATGGGCATCCTTGATTCTATCCCAGGGCTGTCGCAGTAACACCTGCAGTGTTCACTTAGCAAGCATACATTTTTATATTTTCTAGTAATGGATCAACATTTTCAAAGATCTGAACAATAAAGGAAAAGTCAAGTTTTCAGTACTCCATACTTACCTTCCTATAATGCTTGTCACTTTCGGATCCATGATCTGTTGCTCTAAAGGCTGTTTCTCCAGGTGAACCTTAAAGAGAAACACAGCCTTTACATTCCCCAGTGATGTCAACAGCCCAAATTCCAAATCTGACCTAAGCAATTAACAAGTAAATGGGGTGGGGAGACTGAGGGTACAGCCCAGTGGCAGAGTGCTTGCCTAGCATACACTGGATCCCCAGCACTGAGAAATGAAACCAAATCAAAACAGACAGGCTAGAAGCATGCCTGCAGTCCCGGCACTTTGTGCTCAGGAGACCGAGGCTGGGCTCAACAGTGAGGTTGTGGTTCAAAAGAAACCAAACAAGGTTCAAAGAATACGTTTTTATTTTTAAGAAAATTACTGGCAATCAATGTCAAAAATTTTCAAAATTAATTCATTTTTTAAAGTATAAGTGAAAATTATGATAAAAATGAGAAGTCTTTGGTAAGGATTTTTTTTAAAGGGATCACTTACAGTTTAGCCAAGGACCACTGCCATCAGACAATGTATATGATACAAAGCAAATTTAATGTCACTATGACAGGGCAGATGAGACAAGCTAAAATTACTTTTCATTTCAATTAACAAAAAAAAAATTTTTTTCAAGAAAGCACTTTAGCTAAGCAAATTTTCTTTTAATAATTTTGTCATGTATTTAGCAATTTTAACTTTTGTCATAAATGTAATTTTTTTTTAGTATTTCCATCAAAAGGATATAAGTCTAATACAGTTCTGGGTTTAAAAATCAGCATATATAAGCAGGATTATAAATTTGGTCTGTAATTTTATTCATGACTAGTGTATTAAAAGCATTTAAGAGGCATGTTAAGGTCAGCAAAAATGTCTGGTTACACACCTAACAAGAGAAGTGGGCCAGAAGCTTCTATGACTTCACTAACCAATTTGTGACCTGTGAAAAATCAGCAAAAGGGGAAATAAAATTTTAATAAGAATAAGCAAAGAGGTCTGAGATCTCAGACTTATATTAGGGCAACACTTGGGCAAATACGGGAGGATAAATCTTATAAATTGTACCATATATGGCCTATATTATTAAATTTGTTTTAAAGTAACAATACTGGCTCTAAGCAGTTATGAAAAGCAAATGCATAGGTAGTCTCATCCACTTGTCAAAAAGCAGTATTTTCTCACTCACCAACTAAAAGGGAAGCACACATTCTTACAAATTTTCATTTGATTAGGCTAATGATTAAAAGTATTGTGCAAACTTTGTGTTTATCTTGTGTTAAAACAAAATGCTTTTGGGTTTGTTTTAAAATGCTCTAATTTAAAAGATGAGAACATAAAAGACCGTCCATGTCTTTCCCCAAGGTTCCTAAGTCGTGAAGTCAGCTGAAAAGTCTCCGCTTACCTGTGGTGAAGAAGTCCTTCAATAAGCTGAGGCTGTCAGCAATCTTGTCCAGGTCGGGTGCTAACTTGGCAAGGTCTTCTGAACTGGGAAGGGCTTTTCTAATTTTGTCTAGAGAAGATCAAAACGGGAGTCACAAGCAGTCTTAAAGTAGGAAACAGCAAACATATTAGGTATAAATGTGTCAACTTGTTTAAACCTAAAGCCAATCCTACAAAAGACTTCCTACTGTCAACTCTATTTAAGAGTTGAAAATCTAGAGCACACAGCAAGGAAGAGAGGGAGCTGGGGTTCAAGACCAGGCAGCCTAGCTCCAAATCCAGACTCTCAGTTACTATACTAAGAAACAGGCAAATACAGTATGTTGCAGAGTACTGACATGTATTCTATTTTAAAAAGTGAAACCGTCCCCTTCCTAAAATACCTTTGTTAACATGGTTACCTTTAAGAAGTACTAGGATGAAGCATTTATGCAGATTAAATCCACCCCCATAGATCTCAAAAAGGGACTGAAGGAAATATGCCAAACTTTTAAGCTCATCCTGAGTTACTTGCTATTAGTTACAGCTATTGCTGTTCTCACCTACTTGTCAAAGGGAGAGGTGGGGTTTTAAGGGATGAAGCCACTTTCCACACTAACAGACTTTTAAGGAACTTGTCTGCAGAAAGCACAAATAACCAAAGCAGTTAACCGAAGACATGGGTTTTTGGTTAGGCTCCTAGTATGTAAGATGAAGGCAATATTGCATAATACTGGGCTGGGGAGATGGCTCATCAGTTAAGAGCACAGCCTGCTCTTCTAAAGGCTCTGAGTTCAATTCCCAGCAACCACATGGTGGCTCACAACCACCTGTAATGAGGTCTGGTGCCCTCTTCTGGCCTGCAGGCATACACACAGACAGAATATTGTATACATAATAAATAAATATTTAATAAAAAATATTGCATAGTACTAAAACTGGTGTCTGGAAAGGCTGCTAGAAGCATAGAAATGCAGAGGGGATGTGCTAGGGAGCAAACTACAAAATGTCCAGGGACATATGCCTATGACCATGTAACTTTTAAATAAGAAACCAAAATGGTAGCCACATTCAACTAATAAGCAAAACCAGAAGAAAGTATTTCACAAGAGTAGTGGCAGCCACGTTAAACTATTCTGTGAGTTGGCAAAATGGCTCAGTAGGGTAAAAGTGCTTGTTACCAGGCCTGTCAACCTGAGTTTGTCCCTGTATCCATAGGATCCCTTTTAATTAAAAACAAAAACCTCCCCCAAAATGTCTTCTGATCTTTACATGCATATCTTGGCATGCACATGTGCACACAAGTTAATGCACACCCACACACATATAAATAAGTATAATAAAAATTTTTCTTTTATAGATTTTTACTTTATTAAAATAAAGCTACCACATATTAGACTCAAAAGCTAAAACTATCAATGCATTTATTTCTACTCCCATCCCTCCCCAAAACAATGCAAAAGCTACTTTTAGTGTTGATGATACAAACCCAAATCAATATACTCATCAATTTCCCATATAAAGTCAGGCACAATCCACTTATAGTCACTAAGGTCTGGTATCATATCTTTCCATTCATCGAAGGTCTAAAAGACAAGAACATATGTCAATCAGATATTCTAAGAGCCATACCCAATCAAAACAGAAATCAGGTTGATGAAAACAATCTACTAGGAAATGTATCATGTACAAAACTCTTATGGAACAAATCTATGTAAGTCCAGGTCTTTTAAGAACAAATCAGTAGGTGAGTATATAGAATGAAAGTAAATATTCTTCTATCAAATGAGAGAAACGAAAATTCAAAATTCTGTTTCCAACAGGGCTAGTGTTGACATTAAATAACACCATGAAGCAAAAGGAAGATGGGTCAGTGAGAAGTCACCTTGCCTCTGGACTCAGGGCTCTTAGAAGCAGCCCTGTGAACACGCCACCCAACTTTCTCTCCTTTGCTAAGTGAATGTCCAAAGTCAAATTTAAGTTTTCTTACTCCCAGACTAGGGCTCCACCTTCAGATCATTTATAATTATAGTTAATATTTAAATGGCACCACTGAAACAACATAAGACACTGTAAACATACACAGTAAATGTTTCAACAGCTAATTATATTTTACTCACTAAAGAAAAATGTCAATTTCTTTCTCCTATGCTATACAAATTTATGATATTTTGGAATAATTAGAACTATAGTAAGAAAGTAAACTCACTTTTTTTGCTGTATAGCCACCTCCAACAGCAGATCCCAGTATGATATATCGAAGTCTTAAGAGCCTTGCAGCTAACCTTGCTGGCCAAAAGTTCCTGCGGGGCTGGTAGCCATATTTAATGGGAGAAAGTTTTAATTTATGCAAAGAAAGGTTAGTTAGAGAAGAGAACTGCTGAAATGATGTCCTTAGTTGGGGTCTTTGAAGCTTCAGAGCAGGATGATGTGAACGATAAATACTTCGTGAAACCAGATGTAGTTTTTGTAGTGGTAAGTTTCTTTGTATTCCAGAGCTGTGTTTCACTAGTGATTGGCAGACTTCACTGAAAAACAAACAAGGATGGGAGACACATCAGAGAAAGTAACAATGGCTGGGAACTGAGAGAAAAGAACACACCTGTAGACTGACATACCATGTCCCATCCCATGATAGTTTGCATTTGCTGTGTGCTAACTCACTCAATCCCTACCATGAAACAATTACACTAGCCCCATTCTACAGATGAGAGAAAATCTGACACAGAGATATAAACACAACTTGTCCAGGAAGACAATAACACAAGAATAAAAGTGAACTATAAGTCCAGGCTTGGGGACTCCACACTCTACATGTTGAATGATTTATGTGGGCTGTGATATTACTGGTTTAAGAAACTGAAACCAAAGAAGGAAGAGGTGAGCACTAGTTTACCAACAGCTGTGCACTGTAACAGCTGGTAACAAAAAGGCATACAAAATTCTGCTTTTAAGGACAAAAATTCTAGTAGTCAAGAATATCTGCTTGTTCTGCTTCCCAATCCTAAATTAGCCTAGAGATGGAAACTAAATTACTCCTGTCTCAAAAACCTGGTTCCTTAGGAAAATCCAAGTATTGAAGCAGCCTTCAAAAGATGAAGATCCTTCAATGTACACACTAAGGGCCTGTGCTCCACCCTACCCTCTTTTGGCACAAGAAGCCTATATGCCTTATCTTATCCAACCACATCTGCTTCCGTCCTGGTGGTGAGGCCCAATGCTAACTAGTGTTAGAATGTTCATTCGTCCAGTTACACAGAAAAGGCATCACAGGCTTCAGCTCTTGTTTCTAGCTATGTCCCAGATATTATGCTAGGTACTTTTACAAACTCAAGAGGGGAAAACTTGAAAGAATAAAATCTTTTATAAACCTGCCTGTTTAAAAATGATGTATTGCCTAACAGTGAAAGAGAGGCTAAAACTAGGGTCAGTTCTATAATAAAGTCTGAGCTCTTTCCGCAAGAGATGATGCTGGGCAAGTGTGGAGAGCAGCACCTGATGTGGGATTCGCCTCTGTATGCTGTGAATATCATTGGTTAATCAAGAAGCTTTTTGGGGCCTGTGATAGGGTAGAACAGAGCTAGGCAGGGAAAACTAAACTGAATGCTGGGAGAAAGAAGGCGGAGTCAGTGAGAAGCCATGTAGCCCCTCAGGAGACAGACCACACACAGAGACTATGAGTGAGCCAGAAATATGCTTAAACTATTGGCCAAACAGTATTGCAAGTAATATGGTTTCTGGGTACTTGTTGGGGCTGAGCAGCCGGAAACAAACAAGCAGCCTCTTACTACAGGCACCTGTGTAAACAGTGTTTCAGGAAACACTGGAAATGGGGCTGTGAGGACATTATGGAGGCCCTGCTATCTCTTCTGGATTCTGTAGGACACACCTTTGTGTGATCCAGTTTTTTTTTTTTTTTGTCTTTTTGACTGTGCCACCCTCCTTCTCACCTTGGGGCCTGCAAAGAACTTAGCAAAGACCAGCTTAGAGTAAGGGCTTAATGTCATTTCAGTATTAATTGGTTTTGAACTTTATCAGTGTGTGAATGAGTGACTGATTTCTCCTTTTCTGAAAGAGGCTAACCTAAATATAACCCCACCTAGATGAACTCTAAGGCCAAGTGCAGCCCTAGGGTATTTATGTCTTTGTTTTCTCCTTCATTTCTCTCCATATCCATATTTTCACAATGGTGACAGCAATAACCATGAGAGCCAGGGACAGGATATTCCAGGTCAGTAGTCAGATGTAGAATGTCTTCAATTGTCCTCTGGAGGCATAATGGACTCAGAACAAATCCCTGTACTAAGACAGGCATTGTCTAGAGCTTCTAGTTCAAAAGGCAGACAATGCTCACCCAGGGCAAAGCTAGCCTTCATCAGGTTTCCTATTTTTTTATGTCTTAAAAATGCTATTATTACTTACTTTATGTTTATTATTGGTGTTTTGCCTTCATGTATGTCGGCGTACCACATGTGTACATGGTATCAGCAAAAGTCAGATGAAGCATCAGACTTCCTAGAACTGGAGTTACAGATGGTTGTGGGCTGTCATGTGGGTGACAGTATTTGGACCCAGGTCCCCTGGAGGAGCAGCCAGCTCTCCAGCCCCACAACAAGGTATTCATGATATATAGGTAAGAGAGTAAAAGGAGCAGGAGGACAGCAATTGCCTCTGGAAGCTGAGCAATCTGTCAGGGAAGACCTGGGGATCTGAAGTGTGTGTGTGTGTAGGCTTCCCAGGGTGAGCTGTCATCAATACTGGCATTTGTAACAGGATCGAATCACCTGCCTGTCCAATTCCATAAAAGCCCGAAAAGGAAAGTTGCTAGGTGAAATAATCAGTAAAGAAAACACAGCATGGACAGAACATCTGCATCAGGCATTGGCTCTTCATGTTTAAATGTCACCAGACAACCAGACCCCTACAGCAAACCAGCGGCTCTTAGCATGCTGTCACTGGTATGGATAGGATTCCTGAAAATACTGCAAACTTAAATAAGAATATGTTCAAAAATATTAGAGAATATAGCATTTATAGATTTAAACATTAAAAAAGAGCTTAGTGAATATCAAAAAAGCAGTTCATTAAAAGGAAAGCTGCACTTGCATATACATCCATAGCAGAAAATAATTAAAGACACTGCCTAGGATGCAGAATAAGGAAAAAATGCAGAAAACATAAAAGCTATGATGCAAAGAAGTAGGGGAATGGGAGGAATAATGCAGCCCGTGGGGTACACAGCAATGTCCACTGGGCTCAGGGAATGAAGAAGTAG
>JAQHUG010000063.1:6633456-6686043 GCA_028555095.1 Dicrostonyx torquatus
TCCCTGGAAGTCTAGTTACAGGAGATGGTCAGTTCATTGCTACGAATTTTAGCTAGGGTCACCCTCCTAGATTCCTGAGCATTTCTATTGCTCTAGGTTCCTAGCTCATCCCAGCGATGCCCCCAGATTCTAGCTTTCTCTCCCTCCATTCTTACTCCCTCCAATCTCCCTTCCCTGTTCCCATCTTGATTCTTAGGAAAAGGGAAGTTCTTGGTCACAAAATGTAGATAGATCATTACGCCACTAGGAGGCAAAGTTGTCTCAGTAAACCAAGGTTTATTTAGCTAAAATCCTGAGTCAGTTTATAGCAAATCTAAATCTTTGGCACCAGGTTTTTTTTTTTTTTTGATTGTCTTAATAAGATGACAATGCAGGGATGCCATAAGTTACTGTAATAACACATTCTCTTCACACTGCATTTGACCAAACTTTTAAAGAATAGGTTTAGGTTTTCTAAAGAAAATTGTAAACATAGTTCAGGGAGTTCCCATGGGCTCCAAACCAGGTTTGGCCCACTGTTATCTTACATCAGCACAGCATAGTAAACACACGTAAGGGACCAATCCTGATACGGTAGTACTAACTAAACCCTTTAGTTTGTTTGGCCTTTTAAAGCAAATGTCCGTCCATCATACCACACTGTGCTGCATTGCCCATGCTTCCTCTGGCTCCTCGAGACTAGCGTTTTCTCAGAACCCGTTTCTGCTGACCTTAATGACGTTGATGAGATACTTTATACACTGTCTTTCAGTCCACATTGTCTGATGTTTTTACTCACATTTCCATAGCCTTCTGGGACATGGAACACGGATCACAAAGAAACAAAGGGCTATTCTTATAATTTACCCGCATGACATAGCAATTTGATTTTTAACCTTGATTGCCTCACTGAGAAATGCCTGTCAGGCTTCACCGCTGACCTATATTTTATACTCTTTGGAAGGGAGTCGCTATGCTCACGCCAAGAGTTGTGCTGCCCTTGAAGGGGCTCTACACGGCTTAGCTGGAATCTTCTGTACAGACTTACCTATTCTCACCTATTTACGTGCTCTATTATTTAACCACTACAGACCCGTGGATATATTTTATACTTTGCTTTTTCTACTGTGTCTCTCTGGAAAAATTTAATGCACTTTTAGCTACCACAGCAAAGAGTTTATATATATGGCTGTCACCGTGCTAGGCATTCTATAGACGCTATCTCATTTAATTCAGCAACCATCCCGAGGGAAGACATACCCTTTAGTCCAGTGGTTCTCAACCTTCCTAGTGCTGGACACTTTAGTACAGCTCCTCATGGTATGGTCACCCTCAACCATGATATTATTTTCATTTCTATTTCATAACTGTAATTTTGCTACTGGTATGAATTGTAATGTAAATATCTAATATGCAATCTCTGTGAAACGGCCACTTGACCCCCGGAAGGGGTCAGACCCACAGGCTGAGAATTGCTGCTTTAGTCGCAAATGAAAAGCTTGAAGTTGATGGGGCAAATGATTTCCTCTGGCCCTGCCGCTGCTAACCTGGGTACGAGCCCTGCTTGGTGAAAGGTCAAAGCCTGCACATCTCACAGCCTTTGTTAGAGAACAGGGTGTGCAAAGAGATTGAGTTAAGGTTAAAGATTGTAAGATAGCTGAAGCCTATGCTTGTTTGAGGCCTGGAACCCAATCCTTTCTTCTTACATCTTTTCATTAACACCTTATTAATTTACTATTTTGATTTGTCAGATTATTTCAAAAGTCATGAAAAATGCCCCCCACTTGCCCCTTGCCACCTGTGGCAGGTGAGAGAGTTGACTCTGCCCCTCACCAGCTGCAGCACCTGGGAAAGTGGGCCCTGCACTTCTCCTGGACAGTAGTAGGGCTGACCTTGTTGATGGGGTTGGGCAGTTGGAGGGTTGGGAGGGTGGAGGGGTGGTGGACAGGTGAGCCCTGAGAAGGTAAGCGTGTGAGATCTGGCCTTGCCCCCTCATCTGCCATATGGTGACATGGGCGAGGGAGAGATACCTCCTGCCTCCTGCCTGTGGCAGGTGGGTGAGCTGGCCCTGAGGTCATGAGAACAGGCAAGCTGGCACTGCCTCCCTCCAGCTGCAGCACTTGGGAGAGTGGTCCCCTCACCTCGCCTGGGCAGCACAGTAGAGCTGGTCCTGGTGGTGTAGGAGTGAGCAGCCCCCAAGGGAATGAAAGCAGGAGAAGTGGACACGCCCCTTGCTGCTTGCTGCAGGGAGTGAACTAGTTGGGGCAGGGCTGGTAAGTGCACCCTAATGGTGAGGATAGGGGAAAGCTGGCAGGCTGACCAATCCTGCACACCCAGGCCCAGAACCAGGACTGTGAGTTGGCCCATCCCAACATCCACCTCCTCTATGATCTGCTGGAGAATGTGAAGGGGCCGGTATGGCAGATCCCAAACTGCAGGATCTCTGGGACCACAGGGCAACAACAGGATATCCAAGTGGAGTCCTAATGAGGTCCCAATATTGATAGTGTAGCAGACAGCGGAGGCCTTAAACTCGACCAATGACTCATTGTAATGAACACTCGCAAATAAAGATACATTGACTAAAGGGTTTACTGTGTGACTTCCACGATGATATTTTTCTTTTCCTTTTTTGTCCTTTTTAAAAAAAATTACTCTTCATTTTATTTTGGGGGGAGGTTGCAGGGGTGGAAGGCAGATGCAAGGGAATAGTGAAGTGGATCCAGGGACAGGATCATGATGCATGATGTAAAAGCCACAGAGAATCAATAAAAAGTTAAAAAATAAAAAGCAAAAAAATCAATAGAACTGTATTGATTTTATGTATCTTTATAATGACTTGATATATGATAAGAAATACATTTTCTGTAATAATAGTCTATAAATAATCTATCTCAGGAGAGAGAAAATGAGGAAAAATTATGTTCCATAGTCTATAAAGCACTGAAATGATTGTGTGTATGGTGTGGGGGGTATGTGTGTGTGTGATGTGTGGTGAATGTGTGTGTGTGTGTGTGTGCATGAGTGTGTATGTATGTATGTGAGAGAGGAGGCATGTGCATGCCATGCAGACATTGGAGGACAACTTTTCAGGAGTTGATTCTTTCCTTCTACCTTGAGTTTGAACCTGTGTCTTTCTTGTTTCTGAGACTGCATTGTGTTCTCCAGACTAGCTCACCTACACACTTTCAGTTGATTCTCCTGCTCCCTCCCATCTTGCTGGGGACTACAGATGTGCATCACATCTGACCTTTCATATGGGTTCTGGAAATCTAAATCAGGTCACTGACCTTGTGCAGAAAAAACTTTTACCAGCTGCACCGTCTCTCCAGCCCAACTGAACTGTCTCTCTAGCCCAACTGAACCGTCTTTCCAGTCCAGCTGAACCATCTCTCCTGCCCATGAAGCTTTTTTTTAAAAGTATCCCCCCTTTCTTTTTTTACAGTAAATCTTTTTTTATGGAATAGTTTAAAGTTTAAGGAAAAAATGTGAAGACAGTATATAATATTCATGTCATGTTATTAACACAGTTGATTAAATTGATGTTGATAATTAGTTTTAACTAAAGTCTGTAATTTATTTAGATTTCTTACTTTATTATTCTCCATGTGTTCCAGGATCCCATGAGGATATCACATTGCATTAAATTGTCATATACCTTTATTGTCTTCCTGGCTCTGACATTTCTCAAACTTTACTTGCTTTTGAGGCCTCTGGCAGTTTGGAGGGGTTGATCTGGTCTCTTCCATGGGACTTGAGTTTGGTGTCTAGCACCCACATCAGGTAGCTCACAAGTGCATGTAATTCAAGGGAATCCAACACGCTCTTCTGGCTTCTAGGGATATTAGCATATACACAACATATAGTTACACAGACAAACACACATATGTGTAAATTAAGAAACTATAAGCATGTGCTTTTAAGCTTTAAGCTGTTTACTGAAGTTTCTATCCTGCCTTGTTTTCACAGTTGTTCAGTCCCAAAGAAATCACACAGAGGTCTACATTAATTATGCTCTGATTGGCCTAGTAGCTCAGGCTTCTTATTAACTCTTATAACTTCTATTAGCCCATAATACTTGTCTGTGTTAGCCATGTGGCTTGGTACCTTTTTGGGCAAGGCAATCACATTTTGCTTGCTCTGTGTCTGGCTTCCTCTGTGCCTCGGTGACGACTGCCAACTGAAACTTCCCTCTTCCCAGAATTCTTGTTGCCCTGCCTCTACTTTCGGCCTGGTTGCCCTACCTATATTTCCTGCCTGGCTACTGGCCAATGAGCGTTTATTTAAAATACAAGTGACAGGGTATAGACCATTGTTCCACACAGTGCTTCTCGCATGCTCAAATGGGAATGCTGGGTTAATGGGAGTAGATCTCAGAGGTGCCATGCTCCTCTTCATCCATTGAGGATGAGGATGCACACTTGGCATGGCTGGCTATTTTGGGCATTGACTTATTCTACTTACCTGAGTAGAATGGGCTTGCTCAAATTTCCTGACTGCAAACCTTCCCTACCCCACTATTAGCTACCTTATGTTGTTATGGGGTGAAAAAAACCTTGATCAAATCATCTTAAATGGTTTTGGCTCCTAGTTTTGGAGATCGCAGCCTGTGGCGGGCTGGTTCTATTGCTATGGACTGTGTTGAGGCAAAGCCTTTTAGTAGAAGGAGGAAGATGCTCACTTTATGGCAGCCAGAAAAAAAGAGGGGAAAGGAGAGGGTGTGGGAGAAGCAGTCTGTGCAGGAACAAGACATACCCTTCAAAGGCATTGCTTCAGTGGCCCGTGTCTTCCCACTACCCCTAACAGTCCATTTGGCTAGGCACTCGTGATTGAATCGTCTCTTATTTCCTCCACTAAGGTTCCAACATGCATGCTTGTGGAGGACATTTTCTATCCAAACCGTAATATTTTAATTTTCTGTGACGTACTGTTTGTAAGGAAACTACCATGAAAAGTCTACACTTAAAGATGGGAAGTATGTGACCCTCCTTCAGGGGTCAGTATTGCACACACTATTTGGATTCTCCATGAGAAATTTGTCTCTTCTCCCTCATATGTTCACTTATTTCATTCCTAGGTTTGAGGACAATGAACATTTATTTTCAACTTTGAATTGCAATTCAGTATGACTACTTATAAATTTGTGGCTCAAAGTGCTCCAACATTGAGATCATCCTTCAGGGTTCCTGATTCATAAAAGAGTCTGCAAGACATTCTGCAGGACACAAAAGAAAGTGTCTGAACTGTCTTTGAATTTTCCTGCTTCATGGAAAAGTCTTCTGGACGCTATGGGCCTGTAGGCTGAAGATGGATGCCCCAACGATACAGAGGAACTTTGGGTAACTGTCCAGGCAGCGAGGCCTATTTTATTTTCTATTTCACAGAAGTATACTAGAAATACAACAACAAGCCCCGCAGTGGTTGTTCATGTCTTTAATCTCAGAACTAGAGGGGCAGAGACAGGCAGATCTCTGTGAGTTTGAAGCTAGCCCAGTCTACAGAGTGTGTTCCAGGACAGCCATGGCAATCCAGAGAAACCTTGTCTCAAAAAAAAAAAACCAAAGGAAAAAAGAGATAGAAGTACAGTGAATATGTGTAACATATTCACACAGCAGCTATGACATACCACAGATGCATATGTGTAATCATGACCATAATGAACACAGCAGCTTCCATCTGTTAATCCTAGATTTTCTCTTGAGAACAAACCATCAGTGTCTTATGTGCTGAAAAGTCAGCACACCTGGAGATGACCGGCCTGTGCTGCGCATCTCCTTTTCCCCAGATAAGCACTTTCCTAAGTTCCTACAATTGCATTTCACAAGACCGAGGTGAATTCACTATCAGTTTGCTTGTCTCACTTTGGGATTTTTGACTAAGATCTGAAAGATTCTCTAGCCTGCCAAAATTAGTTTTTCACACACACACACACGAGTCTGGGAGTCTGGGAGAGTTTAGTTGGTAAAGTGCTTGTACAAACAGGGGACCTGAGTTCAGATCCCCAGACAATAGAATGAACTGTGCATAGTGGCATATACCTATAACCCCAACATTCAGGAGGGGGATCAGGATGACCAGGATGCTATACAGGAAAAAACTTTATCATACTTACGCATATGTTTATCAAAATGGCTTGGCTTAGCAAGATTTTTGAACAAATAAGGGGAAAAGCCACTTTTTGATAAAAATTGAATTAAAAATTGAACAAAGCTGATTATGAATAAAAAACTGTGTATAGTTATGAATGCCTGAAATACCAGGGTTGGGGAGGAAGAGTCACATGCATCCCTAGAGCTTACTAGCATCTACCTACCTACCCATCCATCCATCCATCCATCCATCTCATCCCATCCATCCATCTTTCCTTCCTTCCTTCCATCCATCCATCCATCCATCCATCCATCCATTCATCAAATCAGCCAGCCAATTTAGTTGAATTGGTAAATTCCAAGTTCAATGAGAGACCCTGTGTCAAAAAGTAAGATGGAGAGTATTTGAGGAATCAACAGGGCAGCAGGTAAAAACTAACTTGTAGGTGGAGACTGCTCCTTCCAAGCTCTCTCAGGTTTCATGGGAAGGCAGTTGCCCCATGTTGGTTGCCAGATGTAGATGGACACTATAAAATAGTCCCACACTAGCTTTGAATTGAGTATAATAAAGGGTTCTTTATTTAGGGATAGACTCATAGATCACAGTTGCCTGCATGAGCAGGGAATAGAAACCAAATCTAGCAGCTGAGAGAGAGGCTGTGCAAGCTTTCTAGTCAGTTTTACAAGAGACCATGCCCAAGTGGGCTGGTATCTTAAAGGCTATTGGCTGAAGGAGTTCGCATAGCACTGACTCTCAAAGATTCCTTTCTCTGACTTAAACACACACACACACACACACACACATTAAAAAAAACATTTAAAAGATCCATTCATTTAAAATGCTCTCTTATTGACTTGTTTATTTGCTCACTTGTTTAATTTTGAGTTCTTCATGTCTTTTAAATATAAATTCCTAACAAGGTGAATATCTGGCCAAAATTTGATTTAGGTGCCTCTCCACTTTGCTAATTATATGTTTTAGTGTTTTTTTATACAGTAATGTTTAATACAAGGGAATCCTGCTAGTTAAGTTTTGCGATGATTTTCTGAGTTATTGGAGCTCTGTTTGGAAACTATTGCATGCCCAGATCTTGAAGTGTTTCCACCACAATTTTCCTGCTAATAGTTTCCAAGTTTAGGCATTATATTGATGTTTGACATTCATTTTGAGTTGATTTTTCAATAGTGTGACTATTCCACAGGATTTGACATTGCACTGGACATGTTTATGTTATTTTATTTACCCTCACAATAATCCCACAGGACTGGACATTGCACTGGATATGTTGATGTTTATTTACCCTCACAATTATCCCACAGGACACTATCACAATATTATCTCATTTCATAGATCAGAAAATGAAAGTTGAGGGTAATCAAGTATCTTACCAAATTTTCCATAGTCATGGAATGGCGGTTCTGTCATAATATGTCTGATTCTTAGGGCAGACTTGGTCTCAGTGTAGCGAAACTTTGGGAGACAAATGGCAGAGAGAACAGGGAGCGTTGACTACAATCCCAAGTGCAAAGACTCTTTTGTCTAAATATTTTTATATGCACCACATCACACACCAAGATGTGTTTATCGCTGTTCAAAAACCAGATGCAGGATCTCTAAAAGCCTTAGGGTCATTGACACACCCCACTAGTAAAGAACTGTTTTCTGCTGTCTCCTGTGGGACGAATAAGGTAAAAAACAAGCAGAACAAACAACAGAGCATGTGACCTGCCTATAACAAGACTCCTGGTGCCAGAGAGACTGGTTGGGGATGAGGAGAAGTTGGCTCCATTCCCAGGGGTGGGGAAGTATAGCTTCACTCAGTAGCAGATTCAGGTAGGAAAGGGGAATGCAGGCGAGCACGTGCTGAGTCAGCCACAGCCACACATGCTTCTCACAGAGGGAGGCGTTGGGAGTTGAGTTGTTGCTTCAAAGTTGCACTTGCCTTGGAAGTACATTTCAAAATTACCTGCATATGATTAATTTTTTATTATTTATTTGCATGCATGTGTGCATGTGTGCCGTATTTGTGCTGGTGCCCAAGGAGGTCCGAGGGTTTAGGATCCCCTGGAGGTGGAGTAATGCGCGGTTGTGAACCCATTCCATCTCACCTCTAGGTTCTGGAAACCAAACTTGGGCCCTGTGGGAGAGCAGGGAGCACTCTTAACAGAGGTGCCATTGCTCCAGCCCCCTTAAATGTCCTGTTGAGTTGAGGTGCTTTGTCAGAGTTATTGGAGTGCTTGAGGACAGCTTCCCTTTGATGCCATACTAACTGGGGGATGGCTTGACCAATAGAGTTTACTTTCCCTTCCTCGGTTCGGAAATAACAGCTCCCATTATTGACTTGCTTAGGACATAGAAAGACGTGTCACGTAAAAATAATTGGTAGTTTAAGTTCTTTCTCCTGAAAATATCATGGATTTATCTACTTGACATCTCTCTGACATCATCCCACTTGCTGACGACTTGGAAAAGAGGAGCCGGCATCCTAAAGTGGACTGTTGGAAAGACAGCAAACACAGAGATCCAGGGCACCCTTAGCCTTGCCTTATTTCCATCCCCACCAAGGGCTTATTCTTCATTCTCGACTGAGGCCTGTTCACAGCTCGCTTGCTCGCTTGTTCTGTTCTCTTTCCTGGTCACTCCAGACTTGCGGCAGAGGACCGAACCCAGTCAGACTTATGCTGTGTTAACTGGGTTCTGACTTCACATGTCCCAAACCTAAGGTTCATTGTGGGGACTACGGTTCCCCAGCCTCTGACTGACAGTTTGAACCCAGACCCTTTTTATGAGAAGACAATCACCTTCCTCTCGCTGGGCTACCACCCCAAATTGGAGCATTACCCCAGGCCAAAAGTTTCTCACTGGAGCATAGCTCCCAGCGGATGGTGACCATGGAGTTAACTTCCTGGGTGTATTTCCGAGTACCGCCAGTCCGGTTCCTGCATTCAGAACACTTCAGCACTTTACTCCTTCCTCATTGGTCACGTGCTCTGCTAAGCAGTGAAATAAAAACTACCACATGTTCCAATTGCCTGGTTGGTTGTTCTTTGTTAACACCTTCAGTCCTTGGCTCCCCAACTAGACATTTTTAACCCAGAGATGAGTGAAGTCCATGTCCTAAGCCCTCTGCATGCTACATGAATAATTGGAACTGGCACAGAATTTTATAAAGTTGCCTTTACTACAATCAATTGTTTAGTTTTGGAGTATTCTGCTTAAATCTCTGCTTTGCAAATGAGAAGGTTTTTAAAAATATTCAAAAGAGATTTTTCCCCCAAATATTTTTATGCTAGTTCCTTAAAAAAAGGCCAAGCAGTAATATGGCTGGGGTGAGCCCACTATGGAAAACGCGAGCCTTTGTGTGTGACTTGGCTCTTGCAGAGAGCAGGACAAACCATTTTCCAGTTTCTCTAGAGCTCTTACTTCATCTGAGCAATGGGGAGGCCCAAGCAAGTTTTAATGGCTTCTGAAACTTACTGGTCACATTCTAACCCATACTGCTCTGTATATCCAGATTTTCAAAAATTCTCAAAATTAAACACACTGTCGTCATGGCGATTCTTCAGAAAGATCCAGTCTTGGTTTCTGTTTTTAAAGGCCATGTTTAATGACCTGGAATTAATTGTCCTAACAGTCACCTACCAAGACAATGTTTACAGAAGGAAATTTTCTTGCCTCCAGAGAGCAGCTTTTTTTATTTTAATTTTTTAAAATAACAACTAGCAAAGGAAGATTTTATGAATATGGGATAGGTCTCCTCAAGCTGTCATGAAGGTCAGGGGTCAACCCTGAGCCCAGATGGTTGAGAGCAATTCTTCTAGAAGCAGAACCATTAGCTTGCTCTTTTCTTCAGTAATTAATGGGGAGGCCTTGTATCTTTGTATTAAACCCTTTAATCCTAGCGTTGCTAAATGTTTTACAAACATTAATTAATTCAATTAAACTTCCCACCAGCACCTTGAGGCAGGTAATTCCTCCCTAGGACATCTCATCTTTGCTTGTTACAGTATTGGGTACCAAGTATATATTAGTGCAGATTAGGATAATTAATAACAACAATAAACCTTTGAATTTAGATCCTGTTGTGAAGCTTTGCAAATGCCAGATCTGTGCACCGAGGACTGAGGAGGAAGCCTGAGCCAGCTGAATGTCAGTGATGACCGGACAGAATTGATGCTCCTCTTTCCAGTTCTGCTGCATGCTGAGGCCGCCTGACCTTGAACAGTTCTTTGTGACCGCTTTCTGAGTCAGTTCCTATAGCTTTCAAACGGGGGCAATAATATATATTACTCACCGCCCTGCCTCACAGAGGTGTTGCAAGGAGGAATGTTGTAATATTCTGTGAGATTCTCAGATGAAAGACGGAAATTAGCATATGACGAAACGTGACAGGACTTACCTTCGCACCGACTGCATGGGCCAGGCAAGTGAAATACCAGCATCCTCACTGGCAGGGAAACCAGTGCCACCATTATCCCTACTTAACAGCTACTAGAGGCTTCCAGAGGCTGAAGACTGCTCCCGGGATAAAGGAAGGCGAGGCAGGAGATACCAGATCGGCCAAGAGGTAGCTATTTAATCGCTTCCCCCCTTTTCTCCTTATGCTTTTCTGTCTTACTTGGCACAGAGTATTGGAGAAGAAATGAGTGCTGAGTGGGAATCAGAGAATGGGGGAAGCAACTTTCCCTCTTGGACATTCTTCTCAGATCCCAGTGATCGACACAACTCTTCGTTTCTAGAATGGGCGTTGCAGACCTGCTCTCAGCCTCCCTGGTAAACAGTATCTTTGGTAGCCATCTCAATTTATTCAGAACAAGTCCATTCCTTCACTAGCCCCACCCCCTAGACCTCCCTCCCTTCTTGTGTTTTCTCCATCACTCTTAGAAACCTTGTGTGTGATTTGGGATTTTGATATTGGTCTCACTTCCACAGGAGACTTAACTATTGAAGGTCATTTACCCCTATATATTTAAAGACAAACAGCAATATGACTTACACAGAGTGATGAGCATCATTGTGATGTTCCAGGAGAAGCTGTGTTCTTCATCAGTCACAGGCTCTAGAAACATTACATATGTTATTGTAGCCATGTCTACCACACAGGCTGGCAGAACAAACTATGCTTATTTTTGTTATCATTGTTCATCCTATTAAGTCCAGACCCAGGCCCAGTATTCAAAAACCTTCGTAGGATGACTTTATCTGTGCTTCTTGTCCTATCTTGCTCCACATACATCCTGTGTATGGGCAGCGAAGGAGGAGACAGCAACTCTGAACAAGGAATCTGTGTTTCTTTGTTACCATGCATTTCTTACTTCAAGGGCCCTTTCCCATGACCTCTCTCCCTGCCCTGGACTCCATATCTCCATCTATTGAATAATTTTCTGTCCACTTTATAGTTCTTTCTCAAATGTTCCTTCCATGGAGAGGCGCTACAGGTCATAAAAGCCCAGCATTTTTGCTGAGCACTTTGGATGTGCTAAACAAAACTGTAGAAACGGTGCTGTCCGAGTCACAAGGAATATGGATTGAGAGAGCTGCGCCATTTTGGTTAGTTCAAGAGCTCCTTTTGCCACTGGATCGTTGTTTTCATTTACACGCATTGGTTGTTTCCTGCAACGGGGTTTCCTCATCTGCTGAGCGAGCATGATCAGCAGAGTATCAGCCGCAGTGGGTATTGTACGGAATGGCGAGGGTAGTGCGCTCTCCATGGAAGTGCATGCTAACTGTGCGTTCCTACTGAGTCTGCTCTGTCTCTGGGTTCCCGGGTGGAGCAGGGCCAAGTGAAGGAGGCAAGAATGTCCATGAACTTTCAGACATGTGTACAACCTGGATTTGTTTGTGGCACTCTTGAGAGGCTGGAAGAAAATATTTTACTATGGTAGAGTTCTCAATTCTTTGGGCCCTGAGTTGTGATGCATACTGAATGTGGTGGGTTTTTTTCCCCCCACTCCAAATCCTTTTAGTGATTGTAGGGATTTAACTTCCTCCTCACATTTGTCTTAAATATTGTTAAGAGAATTTGTTTGTTGGGGTAAAGGTGCAGGCAGTTTCTCCTGCAGCCCCAATCAGTTCCTCGCTTAAGGTCACACCTGGTAAGTTGCCAAGCTGATACAGGGCTCTGGTTGGGAGGAAGCAATGCTAGTACAGCCAGTTCCATGGGGGGGAGAATTAAATACAGCCCACACCTGCCCACTAGCTCTGCTACTTGCCCTACCAATCTGTAGAAGCTGAGATGCAATTGGAAGTCTTTTTGTTTTATTATATTCTTTGCTAAATATACTAAATAGTTGCTTGTTGAAATATAAGCCAGTGTATTGTGGGCTATTTACAAAGATACACCATTACTAATTCTAGATTGTTTTCATTATCTCTAAAAAGAAATTTCTTTTGTTTACCTCGTGAAAAAAATTTGTTTGTTTTTTTGGTTTCTTTTTTTGATTTTTTTTTTTGAGACAAGGTTTTTCTGTAGCTTTGTAGCCAGTCCTGAAACTAGCTCTTGTAGACCAGGCTGGCCTCAAACTCACAGAGATCCACCTGCCTCTGCCTCCCGAGTGCTGCAATTAAAGGAGTGCACCACCACCAAAAAAAGTTTGTTTTCTTATTAATTTTTTTCATTTCGTTTATATCCCAATTGCAGTTTCCCCTCCATTTTCTCCTCCTGTTCTCTCCTCCCACCTCTCCTCTACCCCATCCTCTCCTCCTCTGTCTCCCTGTGATGATATATTAATTTTACTTTTATTATTTGTCTAAATAATACTTAGGAATTTTGGAAATTCCAAGAACCACACACTATATCAGCATACACACAAATACTTATATATATCATTACTGCTACAATGAATTTTCTTAGCTTGCTTTTATTTTTTTACGTTTATCTTATGCTTTATCATTTTCTCAAGATCTCTCTCTCTCTCTCTCTCTCTCTCTCTCTCTCTCTCTGTGTGTGTGTGTATGTGTGTGTGTGTGTATCCCCTTTCTCACACACCTTTATCTCAATCTCTAAGGGCTACATGTGTTAAGTTGGAGAGATCAGTGCCCTCTGGAAGGGGCAGTGTGCAGATAGAGTAACCACCCTTACTGAACATCTTCCCCGACCCTATTTCTCCAAATACATCTTCATGAGGGAGGCTCTGCTGTCATCATTCTTACTTTGCATCCAAGCAAATAGAGGCTGATGGAGTTTATGTAGCTTGCTATATCCAATGCAGCAAAGCTGCTACCTGGTAAAAACCCAAATCTGGAGTCAAGTCCTCCAACTTCGAAGTACATGTCCTGAAGGCTGTGCTGCCAACTGATACTAAAAATCAACATGCAGTTTAAGAACAGCAGCGACACTTGGCCAGTGCTGTCAGCACACGGTCACAGTTCACCACTCCCTTCCCTCAGCAGGCCTGTCATTGGGGGTTATCAAAGGTCACATAGGAAGACCGACTCAGAGATAGACGACTGATAGCTCTCTCTCTCCATGCTTCTCTACAATGCACTGGGACTCTCTACGGTTATCTCAGACTTATGTTCCAGCTTTCAGAATAAGAACTTATCTCCTAGCAAACTTACTTACCTATTTGAATCCTTATACCGACCTGAGAATAGCAAATGTCACTTGGTCATCTTAGGCTTCTACGCTAAAACCAATTTTGCATAATTTGAGCTGGAGAGATTGCTCAGTGCTGCTTTCCCAACCCATACATGGTGGCTCATACCCACCAGGCACACACATGGCATATATGCAGGCAAAACACCTGTGACTCATAAAATAAAAAAATTAAAAAATCAACAAAGAAACAAAAACCAACCCCCCACTGGGGGGATTTGGTCACTTGAATATTTTGTTTATGGACATCTCTAAGAGTTTTGTCACAAACATTTGAACTAAAAAGGACTGCCTGGAATAATGGATTATGCTTTTATGCCTTCACTACATGTTTATTAAGAAAAGCAAGTCTAGTTCTAGACACACATCAAATAGAATATTTGTGTGTGTGTGCAAAAAAGAAAGGCAATTATAAATATCTGTTGAGGTGGATTATGAATGGCCTGTATTATCTGCAAGCAAAATGAATGAGAATGGTACCAAAAACCTATGGATTGCGGACTTCAACTAAGCAAACGAAAACCTAGCTCTGTTAGCCTCCCTGCACCCCAGTTCCTTAGTTTCTGGGAATAAAGCAGCGACCTGGGAGTTCTTGAGCCCGCTTCTCCCGAGGGTCCTGCCAACTCCTCATTGTCCCGCTGGATTTGCAGTCAGATGCCTTAGGCTGGCAGGCTGTGGGCAGGCAATGAGTTTTTTCCCTGTAAGTTGGGTCCAAAAAGATCCGCATGGGAGCGGCTTCCTCGGAGACAGCTGCCTTGAGAGAATGCAGGAGCAGGGAGCAGCCAGAAATTCCTCCTGGCACAAAGTGCCCGGGGGAGGAGTCCACTTTGCTAAGTATTGTCATTTGCTGAAAGAAGGTGTGTGTGCTCAAGAAGGAGTTTTTAACCTGGAGGATCGTTAACTCTTTGATCCAGTGTCAGGAGGTGGCTCTGGAGTTGGTCCTGGAAGAGGCTGCAAGCAAGGGTCCGGGAGCAGGAGCCGAGTGCGTTTCCATGGGGGACCACCTTGAGAAGGGCCAGCATGCTTTGCTCAATGAAGGAGACGAGAATGAGATGGTAAGATTGCAGCCACATCCTGTGCCCTTCTGCCAGTCTCCCTTCCCTGGCTTCGCACACGCACACCCGTGAACACACTCGCATACTTCATTGCCTGTTGACTCTGGAAATACACAAGAAGAGATGATATCCAAGCCTGTCCCATAAATGTAACTTTTGACGGCATGAATTTGGTAGAATGAACACATTGTATTCATTTTTATCAAGATTGTTTTTACTTGAAGTAAAACAGAAAGGGAGGGGAACATAGAGCCGCTTGATTATTCTTTCATCTGTATGGGAAGTTCTGCCCAGAACCCCAATTTGGGCAGGTCCCCAAGGTGACAACCAGGGTCTTCGCAGAGAGGAAGAACTGAAACCCAAAGGTGGGGCAGTTGGTGGCTGAGTCTCTGAGCCCTTTCTTTTCTCACTGTCTTGCTGTTCATCCGGGAAGGCACAGGCACACGTACTAACAGCGATCAGCCTACAGGCATTCTTTTTACTTCACAAACTTCACTGCTGTGGAGATGGGGTAGGGAAAACTTTGAGCAGCTCATTGTCTCTTTCGTTTTAGAAGACGCGCTCCCAGAGCTTGGGAGGTATAAGAAACTCAGAGAGGCTTCTGTGCTTGTTGAATTTACAGTGATATTTCTCAATTACAATGTAATCAAGGGAGAGTCAGAGATGTGCACTTCTACTTAATAAGGTCTCTGTGCTAATTGTGTAAGCATAGCCTTTTATGCCGGTAATGATGCAATTAAAATGTGAAAATGTGATGCTCTCACTCTATAATAGCGTTTTATCTTCCTGGAATTAATATACAAATAACAAACCCGAAAGATATTTTACTTAAAATGTTTTCTTGGTTAATTGTTGGAGTCCTGACTATTAAATTCTTTGTTCTAAAACTGGTCTTTCAAGTTTAATCTGCTTACTCGTTTCTATAGCAACAACATTTTTTTTCTTTTGGACATTCTGGAATAGATCCCATCTCTCAAAGCTGAAAAAAAAAAGTATAAAGAAATAAAGGGCACCTTAATTCGGTTGGCTTTCTTAGTCATGTCCTTATTTTTTTCCGACTTAACTATCAAGTAACAGTTGCTTTCAAGGCCCTACCCAAATGTCACCAGAAATGACTTCCTGGTCTAATGTTGGCTTATGTTCCTTTCCCTTCCCAAGCATTTCCTTGAGAGATTGAAGTTGAGTTCTTATCCTCATCTTGAATGCTCTTACCAGAAGCCCTCTTCCTTTCTCACTTGTAAGCACACACATTTTTCTCCTCTCTCCTCATTTTGACCACAGTTTGTCTTTGAAATACCATTATAGATTACCTATATTCTTGAAGACTACCTCCCCCAGCCTAACAAATGCTTCAGGTGAAGCAGTTGTGTTACTAGTTGGTCTTCGTTACAGCGCTGCCAATGGCATTGGGGGGTCAGCCCAGTTTTGTATGCAGCTGGAAGCCCAGCTGAGCGCTTTGGCTGGAGAAGGGACGCTGTGTATTTTGGTGAGCAGCGCTTTGACCAGTAGGCTCAGCAGAGGTGCAGCATTAGTATGCACCCAGCTCCTTGTCCTGTTCCGACTGCAGAAACCTGGCCACCTGCCTGGTGCTGCATCAGTTTTTTTTTTTTTTAACTACACTGTTCTTCATTCACGGCAGTAAACGTCAAAAGTTGTCTATCATCTATCTATCTATCTATCTATCTATCATCTATCTATCTATTTATCTATCTATCATACAGATTTTTATTTTGGGTTCTTGTATACAAAGTATTTTTAGGGCCATTTAGTTTTCACCATGACCCTGCAAGGTCAGTGAGGAGAGCAAAGTTTAAGGAACTTGTCCAGGAGCTGAAGCATCCCAGAAGCTGGTTAAAAATGGCAGTTCTGTGTCTCTGGATCCGCACACGGGCCATTTTTCAGAGTTTACTGGGGACACTGCACTCTAAATAGAACACATTGCTTCTCTCAATAAAGCAAAGGTAAAGAGAATAGCTGATCTTAGACCCCTTAAGGTCTGTTGTTTTATAGAATTTGTATTTGCCGAGTCACTTTGTCTCCTCTGACTTGTATGCTAATCCCATTTAGAGAGCCAAGATTGTCTAAAAATATGACACACAAAGTTGTGTATAGATTCTTTGTAAATGCCATGAGTGTGGACATTTCCAACTGTCATGCCTCCAATGATAGAAATGGCCGCAAATTTCAAGAAAAACGAATGATCCAGAGTTTACCTTTCAGCTCTTATATAAAGGAAGAAAGTGAATATTCACAGGCTGAGAATAAATGGAATTATCCTTCATCCCCCAATCAAAGAAGTAGGGACAAAAGAGCAATTGTAGGTGACCTGAAGGCAATATTGTCAAGTGAAAATAAAATGCTAAAAGATGGAAGACCCTGTTGGAGGACAGGAAAGTGCCCTCAGCAGGGAGCTTTGAGCAGGCACCTCTCAAATGGCCTCAGAAAGATGTCTAGAGCACACACTCTGGGCTTGGACTAGACACTTGCCCACTCAAGTCCCAGTGTCCTTACCTATAAATTAGGAATGGCCTTTTTACCCTACCTGTCCCACAGGGTTCTTAGGAGGATTAGCTGAGAGCATCCATGTGGAAATGTTTTGAGAAGGAGAGATTCTGGGGACTCGAGCTGTTACTGTCTAAACAAACCGGGGAGTGGCTCCTACCTGTGAGACTGAGTTGTGTTCCCTTCTCTATTCATGACTGTGTTCATACTGTCCCCAGAACAATAAAGTCACTTTTCTATTAATGACTAAATAAACATATATTTTTGTTTTCTCTGGAGATCACTTCTACATGGAGAGGCTGCTGTCCCTTATATCTGCCTTGTAGGGCTCATTGAAGATGGTTCCTTTCTGTGACATGAGCATATTGGGCTTCCTGGGAGTTCCTGCCCCATGAATTCCAGTGTTGTGCGTTTCTCTATTGAGATGACTTGGAAGTATTACTGTCCATTTCCCCATACATGACTGACAATGGTATGGCTTAACTGATCCAACCATTGATCGCAGGAATGAAATCGCTCTTCCTGGAGGAATGTTTTATTCTAGAAGGATTTGGAAAAGCAATGTACCCTGATTTCACTCCTAGGTTTTTAGCAAGTAAAGAAACACACACTTGGTTATCTTTCTGATTATAAGAGTAATGTATTTTTGTTGTGACTTGGGACTGAAGAACAAAGTAGATATGATTCATTAGTTTACATCTGAATGTGATTAATGCTGTCAGGTTGGTGGCCCTTTTTCCAGGCTTATACAATGCATTCACAAACCATAACATCCTAATGACTGCAGTACATTTTCATGTTACCCATATTCTTCAAATCTCATATGTGCACTCCCGTATTGTGGAACCATGGGTAATGGGCTTCTGTGTAACCGTACATCCTGTGATGGCACATTGGTGCACTGAAATGAACAATGTTGATGAGATTTAGTCTACAGAAGTCTGTGCACAACTGCAGGAGGCCTTCCATCCTGACCCTGCCAGCACATTGTTGAGCATACTGTTTTCTCCTTAGTTCCGTTCTCCCTGTCACAAGCATCCAGATACAGTTAGGCTATTACCTACTCTTTCTCCTATGCATTGTGCCCACATAAGATAAAACCAGTCACAACCTATCCCTAAGGAAGGCATGCAAATTGTCACAAAATGCATTTTAAACAGTGGCATCTGTACTCTCTTTTAAAGGCTTCCTCTTTTTGTTACAGCTAAAGATATATGATGGACAATTCTCCTTTTGATACGGCTCTGCTTGGCTCCTACAGTGTTTAACTTACGTTTGTATGAAGAGTGCCCCATCTCCCACGTTGTTTTCTTGTTGTTCCTAATTTCATGCTGGCTGTGATGAAAAACTCTGGACTTTTTGGACGTTCTTTGGGTTAATTGTGAGAAGAAATGCTCAAAGGTAGAGTTGTAGCGCTAAAGGCAATGTAGAGTTTAACTTTTGACTGACATACAATATTTCATTTCTCTCTAAAAGTTGTCATGTGAAATTTATATGCTGAGCAGCAATATCTTTTTACGGCTACCCCCTCTCTCCTCCACTCTCTCCTCGACTATCTCTTTTTAACTTTGGCTCATCTACCCTAAGAAAATGATATTTGATAGCTGTATTAGCCTTGCATTTCCCTGATGAGCTTAAACATGTTAACTGCCATTTATGTTTTCACCTAGGACCTCTTACTTTTGCTACTAATGTCATTAGTGCCGCATTAAACATTTTTAGTGCATGCATTTTTAGCTAAGAGAATGGAATTGTTTTGTTTTGTTTCCACCATGACGCACGCTACAAACAAGTGAGTGATATCTGAGGGTGTGTGGGGGGGGCGAGGGAAAAGGCACAAGGACAATGTGTTCGGTGCTACGCTGGCAAACATTTAGCACAGTTAATTATGTTAAAGTACAAGAAACTAAAGGCTAGTGAATATGGAAATTCAGGAGCCTCCTTGTCAACTTCCAGGTCATTTCTGAGAGCCTGGCAAGTCACCTGGAGTGGCAGCAGGTGGTTTGTGGGCTGAGCCCCATTGGCAGCCCCATTGATTCATCACTGTGAGTTGGGGGGGGCTGTTTGTCCTCACCAATTCTTTGGCTCGCTCTGATAGCTGATGTTTCTGTTTCTTCTCCACCCCACCCCCCCGGCTTCACAGCCACTTACTTATTATGCTTCAGGAGCACCTCTGAGATGCTTGCCAATGTTAACTAGCAGGCCCACAGATTGCATAGTGGAGGAATTGTGCTCAGGCTGAGACATTTTGTCAGTTGAACTGTTCAGGAAGCCGGGCCACTGGCCAAGTCTGCTGTCTTTATTCTCACTTCATTGCTGTAGAACTCCCATGTAGTGAACGCATCTTTGACAGAAACTTGTGAGGAGTGGGATTTGATCGCTTCTGGAGAGCAGGGATCCTGCCCGAGTCACCTTTCCATGGCCTTCCCCTTTCCCTCCCACTGCACTCAGAATGGAGCACAGTCCCTGGCACAGTGTGGCACTGGTTGGTGTCATCGCAAGCTCCATTAACCTGCAGTTTTACATTCTGAGAAAAACAAAGAGGAAATGGGGCTCAGGAAGAGAACAGCGTTGAGTAATTAAGAACAAAGCGAAAAAATTGATGTTATTTGTTTAATCTGGCCCATAATCCCATGTGTTTGTCAACTGGCTTTCCCCTTTCCCAAGTATAAACAGTTTGTCCTTCGGCGTTAATTAGCCATACCACATTATTTTTCTGTGAAACTTCATTATATTCTTTCATTCATTCATGTATGAGCTCAGCAGCTATTTAAGCAACCTTTGGTCAGTACCAGGAGTCCTCTGGGCTAACCAGGAAGATCTTGAGTGAATACTAAACAGCTCCTGCTCCAAGAAGCTCATAGTTGAGTGGACAAGGCCAAGCACATAATTTGCAGGCCTAGAGCAAAATGAAAATGAAGTGGCTTTTGTCCAACAATATGAAGAACTTCAGGGTGGGAGCAGCGCTTTACACCAAGCATAGGTTATTTTCAGTGCAGGGCCTTTTGTGACCATAGGGCAGAAACACAATGAGCCTGTGCTGCAAGCAAGACTTATCATGAAGCTGTGCACATAGATATCTGGGCACAAGAACCATAGAGAGCAATTTGGTGACAGCAAATCTTAAGGAGAAAGGTGGCATGCAGTTTCCTCCAAGAGGTAGGTTAAGACTGTGCAGGGCTTTGCAAGACTTTCCAATGGTGGTAAGTTTTCCTTTCTGATGATCCCCAAGCTCCGGTTCATGAAACAACTACTGGATCTGTGTTGGGGACTATATAAAAATACATTCTTAGACCCAGTTCTGAATCAGAAGTTACCATGATGGAGTTAGACTTAATTAGAATGGCTGAGGTGCTAGCCTGGTTGACACAATACAGAAATCACAGAACACTTGCAACTAGAAGTGATACGGAGTGTTTTCATGGGCTGAACAAAGTTGGCCAGAGAAAAATAAAGTCAGCAAAGACATGCTTGAAACAGTCTAGGCAAGAGGATCAGAATGAAAATAACGCCTTGTCAGAGAAGAGGATGGGTTGAAAAGGGATTTGACAGTATTGAGAAGTTGGAATTAAAAGGAACTCATCATCCATAGACTGTAATCTAGGAAAGACAGTGAGTGAGTGGCACTAACTCCAGATGATCCAGAGTGTCCTAGCAAGAGGGGACAAGTTGGGACTGCAGATGGTTATAGTAAATAATGAATTGTGATGTTGATTTGGGCCAAGTATAGTCTAAGACTATACACAAAGTACTTGACTTAATCTTCTAAGTCTTACTATGTGAGATCTATCAACTCCCTTTTATCAGTAAGGAAACTGAGGTAAGGAACTGTTAAGCGACATACCTAGGTGCATTTGGTTAAGTAAATGGTACATGATAGCTTAGGTTCTTGCCGTAGACAATGGTTTTCTATCTATGGGGTTTTCACAATCCAGGACATGCTGTTTTACTTGTTAGCAGTGACAAACAGCTGAGCACATTGAAACACACCAGGAAGCTGGAAGGCCAGCATTGAAGTGTTGGTTCTGGCAGTGTTTGTTTTATAACCACAAAACAAATTGTGCTCCCCTCTCTTTGACTTTGCCTTACAAGGCACATATAATAAATACCTTACTTGTTTGAGCCAGGGCACAATACAGATGATTTCTTAAAGTTCTTTCCCACCCCTGTGATTAAGAATTCAGAGAGGAACATGAAATCACTGTGCAGCTTAAAGAAAGTTTTGATACTGTTGATTTCTTCACGGTGCTGTGGGTTTGGGATCTATCCATCCATCCATCCATCCATCCATCCATCCATCCATCCATCCATCCATCTATCTATCTATCTATCTATCTATCTATCTATATATCTATCTATCTATTTGGTTTAGTCTTTTGAGTAGCCTGGATGACTTATTATCCTCCTGCTTTAGGCTCTTAAGTGCTTGGACCACAGGGGTGTCCTGCCACATCAAGCACTATGAGTTTTTCTAGCTAAGAGAAGGAAAACACACCTGAAGATACTGTCAATGGGAACTCGAAAATTACAAGTATTCTGTGGGATGAGGGGGTAAAGAGTGTTAGTCAATAATTATCTGGCACCTAAACTTACAAGGCGTTAAGGCCCAAAGAAAAGAGCAGAAATGTGACCTGAGGAGCCAGTGACACTGTAATGTGTCCAGATATGACCAAGGAATGTGGCTTCAAGGCTCTGTGAGGATTAGCTGACATAAGATAACCCCCTTAATGACCTGCAGCTCTTTCAGAAGACTCATCCTATAAACCTTGGCAGACTGTCCGAACCACCACATAGTGAGAGAGACAAGGTTGGTGAGGACACAGCCTCCTCCTTAATCCTGCTATCTGCCTAAGGCTGGTCTTCTGCGCGACAAGCACAACCATGAACTGGACTCTCCTCCGAGAAAAAACAGATGGGAGGTTAGGTGTGCTGTGTACTCTCTAAGCTATGTCTCTCAAACCAGGCACTCCCTGGCCTTTTGGGTACACACATGGGGTCCTGGATGAGACAGTCATCAGTCTATCATTTTTGAATTCATCTTTGGGACAGTGCCAGATTGCAAATTTTTGAGACTCTCAAAAAACAGTAGATAGATAATAGTGTGAGTGAGGAGCCATCCAGGATTGGAAGCCATCTCCAAAGGGATTCAAGAATTTAAATTTTCTTAGATGATTTGAAGCATACAGTTACAAATAGTTATAATTTTTAAAAAATAAAAAGTGGTTGGTTTTAAAATATCTTTTTAAATACAAAATGTGTTTATTGGGATCATTTTCCATTCATCTTGAGTCAAGATACTATCAATGCTGCTTCCTCTTGGAGGAGCATCCCTCTGTCAGCCATGGCTTTCTGCTTGCAGGACTACTGCTTGCCCATGGCTAACCACCATGGAGACTTCATAGTATCCTGGGCATTTCACATCTATAAAGTAGGGATTGAGGCTCTGCACCAGGGTCCTTTTCTTGTTTCCTCTTCTCCTCTTCAGGGAGAGGGATGAAGGAGCACTTTGTAGAGGGTGTGTCTCTCCATTGTGACAGACATGTTCTTGTAGGAAGGTTATCCCGAAAAGGCTATTTTTTTTGTTTGTTGTTTTGAGAATTTCATATAATGTATTTTGGTTGTATTCATCCACAACTCCCTCCTTAGTTTCTCTCAGATTTACCTTCTCCTCCCTACCCCCCAAATCCATGTTCTTTTTAAAGAAAAAAAAATAACCCACCAATTAACGTGTGCTGCCCACATCTTCCTGGGTGTAGGGCCATCCATTAGAGTGTGGTCAACTTACGAGGATCACACCCTTAAAGAAAATAGGCTCTCCCTGCCCCAGAAGCCATAAACTCTCCACAGCTCCTCAGTTAGGGGTTGGGGTCATGAACTCCTTCCCACTTCCATGCTAAAATGTTGATTGGCTTGATCTTACAGCAGGTCTTTCTCAGGGAGCCAGAGCTGCTGTGAGCTTGGGAATGCAGCCATCCTATTGTGTTCAGAACACAATGTTTCTCTCTGGTTCTTACAATCTTTCTGTCCCTCTTCTGTAATGGTCTCTGTGCCTTGTGGAAAAGGTGCTGTCTAGATGCCCCATTTGTGGCTGAGCACTCAACTGATACGTATTCTCTGTACTTGTATCTAGTTATGAATTTCAGAGCAAACCACCCTTGGCTGCACAAAGGAACTGTTCTGATGGGGCCTGAGAGTTTTCCTAATTTATGGGTAGAGAGATATGAATTCAGAGAACAGTTAGACACAATGCCTGTTCTGCAAAATAATAGTAGAGAGCTCACCGCTGGGGCCTGTGAGCTCCTTAACCATGGATTCTAGGCCAGATTTACAGTGCCAGGCATATGTTCCCTCTTGTGGAACAGGACTTATATCTAATCAAAGCGTTGTTGGCTACCCTCATATTATTAGTTCATCCATGGGCATATTTTGCAATGTGGGTAGTTGTTGTAGTTCAAAGGGCTCATACCTGGGTAAGACTTTGATGACACCTCCATTTCCATAGCATGCATAACACATCGCTAGGAGGGAGGATGCTTTCTGGCAAATACTAACTTGATTTCTCCATGGCCTATAACCAACATGTGCAGTGTCTTCAGCAATAGGGTCTTACCATCAAATTCTATTGGACAATCAGGAATAATGACAATAGCCTGCATTGTTTTGGGGGCTCTCTGGGACACCTATGTCCAACAACTTGAGGGGAGGATACCCTATTCCCAACAATGGGCTTTTTATTAGGCTTCTGGGATGAGCATATTTCCTGTGTAGGTGTCTTAGTTAGGGTTACTATTGTCATGCTAAAACATCGTGACCAAAGCAGTTTGGGGAAGAAAGGCTTTATTTGGCTTACACTTCCATCACTGAAGGAAGTCAGGACAGGAACTCAAACAGGGCAGGATTCTGGTGGCAGGAGCTGATGCAGAGGCCATGGAGGTGTGATGCTTACTGCCTTGTTCCCTGGGGCTTGCTCAGCTTGCTTTCTTACAGAACCCAGGACCATCAGCCCAGGGATGGTGCCACCGCATGAGCTGGGCTTTCTCCTATAAATCACTAGTTAAGAAAGCGTTTTTCAGGCTTGCCTACAACCTGGTCTGATGGAAGCAGTTTCTTAATGGAAGCTCCTTCCTCTCATATGACTTCAGCTTGTGTCATGTTGACATGAACTAGCCAGCACAGTAGGGTACTCCAACTAAACAAATTGTATCCCTTATAAAGTAACAGGCTCGATGATATGAAGGGGAAAGATGAATAACGGGAAAGGATATTTAGTGGGGAGAATGTTGGGAGGAAGAGGTTGCAGAAGAGATGACCAACATTAAGGATGTTTAAAAGTTCCATGTGTGGAAACCTACTATTTTATTGCAATTTTTTTTCTTATCACTGGGGATTAAACTCAGACTTTTGTGCACAAAAAGCAAGTTCCTTACTTCTAGCCCACTCCCCCGCCAATAGTATCAGTTTGCTGTCCTTCAACATGGACGCACCCAGTAACCTAAAGATCTTTCTGTTGGAAGAAAATTCCCTGAGGGTTTTCCTTCACTGGGCTCCAAGAAACAATTTTTGTTTTCCATTATCTGTAACTAACCACATGTATTCTTCTTGCTGGCACTTCATAGGATGCATCAACATTTTTCTTCTTCCCTTCCCTCCCATTTCCTCACTTTCCCTCCCCCTCCTTCCTTTCTTCTTCCTTTCCTTTCTTCCTTCTAATGGCACTTTGCTGTGTTGTCTAGGCTTGCCTGGATTCCCATGGCTTAAATAATACTTCATTTCAATATCCCAAGTATTGGAGGCTACAGGGCATGCCACCACATCTGGTCAGTCCATCTGTTCTCATTCTCGCTCTCTTTCCCTCTTCCTTACCAACCCCCCCTTTGTCTTTCTTTGCTTCCTTTCTGGATCTTGATCTCTGTTTGTAGCCCAGACTATCTTCAAACTTGCAATCTTGCTGTCACTGTCTCTGGAGCATTCTGGTCATAACCTGCACCACCACCACTCTCATTCTTTTCTTCATATATATATATATGTATATATATATATATATACATATATATATATATATATATATATATACAACCCCAACATAAACTATCTCTCCAGATCAGAGGGGAGGCGTGCGAATAATTGGGACAACTCACATGGCTTTATTGGGAGGGAGATTTTCAGTGATTCCCTCATGAAATCCTGAGTTCACATTCCTGAAAATTACTCCGCGCTTATTCTCCAAACAGCCTTATATACAAAAACATAAACTGAGGGGGAAATTCATTAGCACTCTGTTTCCTAGGTAACCAGGTGAATGGTTGTGGTCATGTCCACATCTACCTATGCCTGCTCTCTCACGTCTTCCTGCTCTGTATGCCAGCTCTGTCACGTAGGCTTAATTAATGTCTCTTTTCAGGCATCCTTCAAATTACAAAGAAGGAGTGGAACAACATCCTGACCCTTTGTTAGCAATGGCGACAGGCTAGGTGACCGACCTCCTCCTATGTGGCAGGTGTAAACTATGGCCTGGGATTTATTGGATGTTGGAATGGGCCAACTCATAGCCCTGTTTCTGGGTTTGGGTGGTAGCTGGGCTGGTCAGTCCACCAGATTTCCATCATTGTCATTACCAGGGCAACCTGTTCAGCCTAGCTCACCCAATGCATCCTGCAGCAAGGAACAGTTTTTTTGCTTTCAGGCCCTCGAGTCCGGCTCACCCACACACATATCACCAAGGCCAGCTCTACTGATTTGTCCAGGCAAGGTGCAGGACCTTCTCTCCCTATTGCTGTAGGGGGACATATGAGGGGAGGACAAGGTCAGCTCTCCTGCTCTTATGCTCTCAGGGCCTGCTCACCTATATCCCCAACCACAGGGTCAGCTCTAGTGTGTTGCCCCGCTGAGGTGCACACCTGTAGTGAAGATGAAGGGTGGGGTCATCTTTCCTAAGTTTGGAGAGGGAGGGGAATAGCTCTCCCCTGAGGGACAAGACCAGGTCTCCTGCTGGAGAATTCAGCTAGGGACAGGGCTAGCTATCCTGGGGGCCAGGGCCAGGGCAGGGCTGGCTCAGCATGGATCCAATGAACCCCTGTGCTAACACAGGTCACAGACATCATCACAGATCCCTGTTGCAGTAGGACCACAGACTCAGACATTGACTTTGGCAGCAGTTTGGGCCCAGGCATCATTATGACTTGGATGATAGCATTGGCCACCCTGATCAGTATGGCCCTGGTAGCAGCGTGACCCTTGGGCATCAACATGGTCTCAGGCAACTGACCAGACGCTGGGTATCTGAAGAGCCCTCAATAGTAAGAGGAGCCATAGACATCAGTCCAGACCCCAGCTGCTGCAGGACAATGGACCCAGGCATGGTCCTAGGCAGTGGCTTGGGCATAGATGACATCATGGTTCTCAGATACTCTCATGACCACAAGTTGTTGCCCCGACCTCAAGCATCTGTGTGGTCTCTTGGTGGCCATAGATATCAACATGGACCCGGACTGTGATAGAACCATGGGCCCAGACATGGTCCTGGGCAGCAGCCCAGATCTGGATGTCACTATGGTCCCAGGTGGCAGCACAGGCCACTTGGATTAGCATAGCTCCCCCATAGCAGCGTGACCCTTGGACATCAACATGGCCACAGGAAGCAGCCCAGGCCCCTAGCGCTGGCATGGCTTTCTATAGTCCCAGGAGTTACAAACATGGACACAGACCCTGGCTGTGGCAGAGCTGCGGACCCAGGCATGGCTCTGGGTAGTAGCCCTAGTCCAGATGACACCATGGCCCCAAGTGACAGCACTGGCCACCCAAATTGACTTGGCCCCATTGGCAGCACAGTCCTCAGACACCAACATTGTCATAGGTTGCAGCTCAGACCCTAGGCATCTGCGTAGCTCTTGGTGGCATCACAGGCCAGGGACAATAACTTGGGCCCAAGCTGTGGTAGGACAGTGGACACAGATATAATCCTCAGCAGCAGCCTAGGCCAGAATATCATCATGGCTCTAGGTGGTAGCACAGGCCACCCAGACTGGCATGGCCCCCACAATAGCATGGCCCTTAGACACCAACGTGGCCCCAGGGGTAGCCCAGACCGTAGGCCTTTGCACGGCTCTCAGCGGCAACAAGAGCCACAGACATCAACACAACCCCCTTCAGCTTCTTCAGGGCCTCGGACAAACATCTGGCCCTTGGTTCTAGCCCAGGCCCAGATATCACCTTGAACTCAGGTGGCTAGCAGGTCATTCATATCACCTGTTCCTCACCACCGTCACCTCTGCAGATCTGCCTCTCTCCCAAGACCATGAACAGTCTGCCTTTCTCCTAAAGATAAGTAAGTGGTAGAGTGTTTTTTTCTTGTATCTTTCTTTTAGTAGCAATGGGGTTTTGCCTTTTTCCTGGGGAGAGTTTCTTCCTTGGAAGTAATTGAACTTTGTCACTTCCTGTTTGTTCCAGAAGCTTAGGTCATTATAGAGACAGAACCAGAGATGTGAGAGGAACTTTGCGCCTATCTTCCGGGACCATTAGTCACCTTTTTCACACCTGTGTTGCCAAAGAGACATCTGCGCCATGTTTTTTTTCCATTCCAACCATCTGTCTTTGCCATGAGCACAAGGTGGCACATGTCGGGAGGAATTTTTAGTATCTGTGAACAGGCTGGGCTTAAAAAATTTCAATATTACAAACTCGTTCTAGCCCATGTTCGACCTTTATGAACTTATTCACATTTTAGCTGACTTTTAAAAAAAAATCTGTTTGTGTGGCAGCCATCACTGTCTCTCATGATCTAGAAAAGATGAAAGTATTGTTTTGTTCTGGTCTTTTTGGGGTGTAATTTTCTTTAAAAAAAGATTATTTTTTTGGAGTAGTTTTCTTTAGAAAGAAGATTATTTCTATTGTATGAGTATGAGTGTTTGGCCAGCATGGATATGTCTGTGAACCATATGCATGCAGTGCCTATGGGAACCAGAAGGGGACATTAGATCCCCTGAGCTTCTAATTATAGGTGCTTGCTAACTGCCATGTGGGTGCTGGGAGCTGAACCTGGGTCCTCTGAGCAACAAGTGCTCCTAACTGATGAGCCATTCTCTCTCCGGTTCTGGTGTTTGTCTCTTTTTGGAAGTTAGTTCACTTGATTGGCTGGAAGTTTTAGCTCTGAGATTGATTCAAGAAAATATATGACTGTGGGTTATCTTTTCTCTTCTGGGAGTTATGACAAATGCTGCATTCTGTACAGCGCTCTGCATGGAAAAGTCTCTATGGGAGAGTGGCTGAGGGACAGACAAACCATGGTTCAGGCAAGCTAAGTGTTTGCCATATTCCTAACCAATCTGGCTTACCAAACAGTGACTATCAAGAAAAACAAGTATAGGAGGTTAGCTTGGCAAAGCCAGTCCCTGTTGCTTACTCTTGGCATAATGATTTTCTCTATTTTTTCTGAAGTCCTGGGTATATAACTGCTATATGTTTTTTTTTATAAGAATTAAAACTAGCCTGTTTTCCAATCACAAAACCACAATCAACAAAAATAACCAAGACAATATGTCTCCTCCTAAAATTAGTGCTCCACAGTTGGGTTTCCCGAGAAAGCAACTTAGGTGATGCATACGACAGTGATTTCAAGATAGCAATTATAGGTATGCTCAGGAACTTTAGAGGATATGAATAAAGTCTGGAATAAAGAATGAAAAACACAAATAGTTGAATGGAATTAAAAAAGCAATTCAAGTCATGGAAATAGAATAGAATACAGAGATAGAAGTGAAGAAAAACCAAACTAAATTAAAAATTGAAACTAAAAGTCACTAACTCAAAGGAAAAGCTTAGTGGAAGGCTTCACTAGTAGAAGTGATCAGATCCAAGAAAGACTGTCAGGGCTTGAAGAGAAGTAGAGAAATTGGGTCATGCAGTCAAAGAAAATATTCAATTTAGAAAAACCCGTGAGCAGACAATGTAGTAACTCTATAAAAAGACCAACTCTATGAATAATAGGTATAAAGAAGGAGAATAAACCCAGGCCAAAGGTAGAGAAAGTATTTTCATTGAAACTGTAGAAGAAAATTTTCCAAATCTAAGGAAAGAGATGCCTATTAAGATTTGAAAGATATACAAGATACCAAATAACAGGACCAGAAAAGAAACTCCCCATGCCATATAATAATCAAAATACTCAATTCACAGAACAAGAAAGGATATTGAAAACTGTAAGAGAGAAAGACCAAGTCACATTTTAAGGCAGGCCCATAAAAATAACACTTGACTTTTCAATGGAGACCTTGAAAGTTACAGGGATTCAGACTAATATCGTGCAAGTTCTGAAAGATCATAGGTGCCAACCAAGACTACTATAGTCAGAAAAACTATCAGTTACACGTAAAGAAGAAAGAAAAACTTTCCGTGACAAAAACATTTAAGGGATTTATGTCCACCAAGTCACATCTACATAGGATGTAGGGACTGATGGAACTACTCTAGTTTAAAGAGAAAGTTCAACACCCCCAAGAGGGTACAGGGATTAAATGAATAGTTTCAAAACAGTTCATCAAAAGAGGTCTAAAAAAACCACTCTTCAGGGATCAGAATTAAAAAACATTGTTCAAAGTAACTCTTAATTTTAATACTCTCAGTATTCTCCTAAAGAGACACGAGGTGGT
This sequence comes from Dicrostonyx torquatus, assembly GCA_028555095.1. Taxonomy (NCBI): domain Eukaryota; kingdom Metazoa; phylum Chordata; class Mammalia; order Rodentia; family Cricetidae; genus Dicrostonyx; species Dicrostonyx torquatus. The sequence goes on from JAQHUG010000063.1 coordinate 6,663,324, forward strand.
AGCAGAAGGGGTTAGAAAACAGGATCTGTCTTTTCGCTTCCTCCAAGAAACAAACCTCACCATCATGATACATGCCATCATAGAGCAAAAAGATGTGAAGAGGCATTCATAAGGATGCAACCGAGAAACAAGAAGTCATAGCTCTTTACTGTCTGACAACATAGACTCCAAACCAAAATTAATCAGAAGAGACACAGAGAACATATCCTATTCATCAAAAAAAAAATCTACGAGGAGGATATTTCAATTCTAAATTTTATAAAAGTAGGAATATTTAATCTATAAACACAAATTAACTTCAACACAGTAATAGTAGATAATATCAACATCCCACTGCCACCAATAGACAGATTATCCAGGGAAGAACTAAACAGAAAACATTGGATTTGAATGGCATCATAAATAAAATGGGCCTAACAGAGAATTATAAAGTAAAAAAATCCACCTAAATACAAACTAATAAACACTTCTCTCAGAAGCCCATAAAATTTTCTCTGAAATTGACAACATATTAGGACACAAAGAAACTCTCAACAAATATAAGGAAATTGAAATAACATCTGTGTTCTACCTGACCATGGTGGAATAAAACAGGCTGCCAACAGCAACAGAAACCACAGAAGCTACACAAACACATGGAAAAAATAGCACACCAAATGAATAATAATTTGGTCCAGAATTAAATAACAAAAGGTTTAAAAATTCCTAAAGATTAGTGAAAATAAAACATAATATACCAAAATCTATGGATCATAATGAAGGCAGTCCCAAGAAGACAGTTTATAGCCTAAGTGCCTACATAAAAATTTAGAGTTCTCAAAGTAATAAATTAATGAAGCATCTGAATGTTTTAGAAAGCCAAGAATAAACAACACCTCCAAAAGGTAGACAGGATGAGATGACCAAAATAAAATTAATGAAATAGAAATAAAAAACTACAAATAATCACAGAAATGAAGAGTTGGATCTTTGAAAATATTAACAAGGTTGACAAACCTTTGGCTAAATTAACCAAAAGAAAAAGAAGGTCCCAGTAACAAAATTAGATATGAAAAGGGTGATATTATAACAGACACAACAAATTCAGAGACTCATAAAGATGTATTTTAAAAAAATCTGTATTGAACCACATTGGAAAATATAAAGTTAAGTGGATAAATTTTGACATAGGTATGATATAGTTAATAGTTTAAATAGACCCACAACAACCTCTGAGAAAGAAGCAGTAATTAAAGATCTACCAACTAAAAAAAATCTTGGGTCCTTCCTGATGGATTCGTTACAGAAATCTATCATAGTTCCAGGGAATACCTCTTGATTTCCCTCCAGAACTTGCTATTAAGACCCTATTGTTGAATACTCATATACTCAAGTCATAGAACATGGAGCTATCAAGCTGGGACTGGCTGGGATGCTTCATCCCTACTGGCTAGCTTTCATAAAGCTAGAAGGCACTATGTGTACTGCTGGAGGAGAGCAGTCATCATCAGTATCATCCATCTGTGAGTCCCGTGAGCCTCAGTAATGAAAGACCTGGTGAAAACATGACCACTTGTGTAACAGTGGCACAACTGTTATAGGAGCAACCACACTTTCTCATTGTATTTATAGTCTGCTCCACAAGATGTAACCCATGTTGGAAAGTCTGGCTAGATAGGTTAGGAGCCTTAGGGAAGAACTTATTACTATTGTTCTGCTAAATGGACTCCTAATAACTTTTGCTATACCCATTGTTTAGGGCACCCATCAACCCTTACCAGAAAAGCTCTCTTTTGTAGTAGATGATGAACACAGAGACTCACAACTGTTCAATATGCAGAGGATAAGACACTGTGAAATATTCACCCCTAAATGGAACATGGTCTGCCATGAGAAAACAGAGGTACTGGATACTGCTTTCTGTGGTTAAGTAGTCAAAGCAGAAATACAAATCAATAAACACATATTGTCTGATAGACAATAAATAGTAGGTGAACCAAACTGAATAAATAGCATTTCAGATGATCATGTCCTGCAATTCTAGTATGTGTTTGGCTGAGGCAGGAGGATCACAGTGAGTTCAAGCTCAAGCTGGACTACTGAGCAAGACCCTATCTTAAAACCCCTATCTTAAATGGCCACACTTCTCTGGGTTGCTTATTTCCTTTGTCACAGAGCTTTTTTCCACTAATTTGAACTTCTGTCAGCAGGTTAAAAAAAGAGATTTGCAAAGAATATTTCTCTGAGTTTAAAATCTAGACATGTTTGATGGCTATCATGTGTAAAATGCAGGAAATTCTAATATAAGAAGAATCTCAGGATGCCATTATCCAAGGCAAATCCCCATTTGTATTTTGTTTGATGTATGGACCCACTCTTCCTTGTTTGGTATACTTTTTTTTGTGAGTGTTTTTGAAATTGAATTTGTAATCACAGTGTATAATTTTACATTGTCTTTCTTTATTTAACACTCTTATACAAATATTCTTCTCGCCGTATTAAGCTCCTTAACAGACATTATTTAATAACTGTATAATAGTCTTTGATAATTGCCCTTTGTTGTACACACAGATGGTGTCTGTTTATCACGATGAGAAACTGCAGTAAATATCTCTAGATATAAGTGCGGTCTGTGTCATGAAGGAGCTCTAATAGAGGGCAGTTTTTAGTAGCTGAATACCTCACCCTGTTAAAGTCTGCACAAATGTAGACTGCTCAGCTTTTAACTCAGCTCTCATGAGTAGAGACCGAGATGAGTGTGGGCCTCTTCTCAGCACTAGCAGTTCAACTCCTGTGACTGGGGAGGGCTTTGTCACACAGAAATTCCATGTTTGCTCTTCACCAGTCTAGAGAAGTATGCAGACATACTGTGGGACAGGGCATTGAAAGGTTCCTCTTGTCTTAAGGATCTTCCAAGCAAAAGGCATCCCGCTCATATAAATGATCCTACAGCAGCAGACCCTGTGGGATGGGTGAATGGGGCTCTAACAACCAACTGGAGGCCTTTGTGCTTATCATGTGTAGCTCCTCCAACCTGTCACTGCTTTTATCCAAGGAAGAAGAAACAAAAAGTTACAATTCCTTCAATTACCTTGGTATAAAATTCAATTCCCTGTTGTCACAGTTGCAATATTTATTCTTTCATGGTCTTGTGTGTGCGGCTTTGCAATTTGTGAGGAGGAAAATTCAATTGTCTTCATTCCAAATTTTAAAATTTCAATTATTTTTCATTTTACATACCAGCCCCAGTTCCCCCTTCCTCCCCTTCTCTTGCCCCTCCACTTCCCTCCATCCCTCCCCCATTCACTTCTCAGAGGGGGTAAGTCCTCTTTTGGGGAGTCAATAAAGTCTGGAATAACAAGTTGAGGCAGAACCAAGCCCCTCTTCCTCTATCAAGGCTGAGCAAGGTATCCAAAAACGGCTCCATGAACGGGCTCCAAAAAGCCAGTTCATGCACCCGGGAATAAGTCCTGGTCCCACTGTCAGGGCTCCCCCATAACAGATCAAGCCACATAACTGTCACCCACATTCAGAGGGCCTAGCTTGGTCCCATGCAGGTTTCCCAGCTGGCAGCCCGTGAGCTTAAATTTTTAACCTACAATATTAGTGTAGGAAAAACATAAGCTTTGCAGGCTGACATTGTTTTTAAAATTGCTTTCACAGTATCCATGAGTAAATGAATTTGTCAACTGAAAACAGAAAAAGAACATGTACATAAGTGGTGTCATATCTAGTTTTCACAAGGACATACTTTAAACATTAATTTTAACGACTTATTGTTCAACTGTTTATTGCTGTATCTCCAATGCTTAGAAAGCGCCTGAAAGCTGTTCAGTGTGCAGTAGATACTCTGGAGATAAATACTGAATGATTGGTGGATAGAACTGGTTACAGGTACACTCCAAATTCATATGACCTAGTACACGTGACAATCCATTTTGATAATCAACTTGACGGGATTCAGAACCACATTGACAACAAACCTTGGAGTAAGTCTGTGAGGTATTTTCTAGGTGAGGTTGATTAACCAAGGTGTGAAAAACCACCAAAAATGGGAATGGGTCCCCTTCCCTGAGCTGAGGTAAAAAGGAGGAAGTGAGGTGAGCACCAGACATTTGTTTCTCTGTTTCCTGACCGGATTCCATGTGACTCAGCAGCATCACCTCCCTTCCTCCATACCCACCCCGCCCACGTGATCTCAGACTGTGAGCCAAGCTAAGTACTTCCTTATCTAAATTACGTTTGACACAGCCAAGCAGCTAATATAGCACATAAACCCCAATGTCAACAAGGAGGAATCAGAATTTAGAGAGTGAGGTCATTGGGTTACTTTTCATTTATTTCACAGGTTGGCAGAGTTTCAGGGCATGAGCCCCTTGAAGGGTTATCTGACCCTTTCTTACTGTTTCCTCTTACTGTCCAAATTGTGCCTAGATGCTCTCAGAGAAGAAAATTTGCTCAACCACCCCCCAAATCCCAAACCATTTCTTTCTAAAACTGATCTATGAAATAGCAAAACAAACCCACAACCTCTTCATTATGTTAAATTAAAATATGGCTCCATTTATGTCAATCCACTAGTTCATCCTCTTTTACCTTCTGTGGCCACCTGTCCAGAATCTACTGTGATCTTCCCCATTTCCACAACTCATGCACCTCAGAGCTCATCTCAGCTGGTCCCTGTTTTCATAACTCCAGACAGCTCTCTGTCAGTCCTATGGTATCACTTCTTCAGCAGCTCTCCATGTGACCCTTTGACGTCACCCTCAGAAGGTCTTAGAAAACCATTATGGCTTGAGAACTCAAGAAGCTACCTTCTCTTGGTGTCATTCTCCTTTGGAAATCCACAGAGGTTCTGGAACTCCTGGGCATTAGTCAGGAAGGGTGAGGCAGGGATAATTACCACTTCCTTTCACTAAAGTCATTGTAGAAAAGGAGGTTCAGAGACTAGTGATGCCACCCAGTGATAGATCAGTCTGATTCTGGCCTTGTCGTTGTTGTCCTCAGCATCATCTTCATCAATGTCATCATCATTGATTATATGTACTGACTACTTATCACATTCAATGCTAATTATTAATAATTTTGCCACAGGGTAGGGGTGAGACAGGGCCACACTATGTGGTCCAGGCTGGCCTGGCACTCATTGTATATGTAGCCCAGGCTGATATTGAACTTGGCATCCACTAATCTCAGCCTCTCCAGGGCTGAAATTATATGTGTGTGCCACCACACATGGCAACTAGCTAAGTATTTTCATGTGATTCTTTATTTTAGAGTTTTAATAATTCTGTTAGATATTCACGATTCTGTTACTATCATTGTAAATGGAAATAACAAATGTTTTTATTGTTCTCTATGGCTAATGCTTACAAACTCGTTCCTATGGGTAAAATGTGACCCAAATTGCTTTTGTAAGTAAAGTTTTATTGGAAAACAACCACTTTGACTTATTGGCATTGCCTCTGTCTGTTTTGCAGCAGAAATGGATAGTTGTAAGGAAGACTGTATGGCCCACTGAACTGAAAATATTTTATTTCTTTTAAATGTTAAAAAGTTATTTAATTTTTTGATATAATGAGCTTTGTAATATTTTCCCCTGCCCCAACTCTTCCCCTATTCTCCAAATCTTTCTACTCATCTAACTTCAAGTTCCTTCTCTTTCTCACCCACCCCAAATTAAAGCAAACAAACAAGCAAAAGCCTCAATAAGACCAAAAGCAAAACAAATCATACACAAAAAATATGGCATCTGCTTTGTATTGGGTAACATCTCCTGGGCATGAGACTTCTTCCTGGAAGATGACTAATATGCACGGTGGCAATTCACTGGAGAAACCCAGCATTCCCTTTCCCGGCAGGTATAGATTGCAAATAGCTTCCTAATACAGGGTGGATCTTTGTGTCCACTCGGTCCTCCTAGTTCTGATATTTTGTCTGGTTTGCACCTATGTCGGTATTGTGTGTTTTTTCACAGTCTCTGTGAGTTCATATATGTATTAGTCTTGTGTCTGGAAGACAATGTTTCTTTGGAGTCATTCACCACCACTGGCTCTTATACTTTTTTTCCTCCTCTTCTGCATAGCTCCCTGAGCCTTGAGGTGGAGGGGTTTGATAAATGCATCCCATTTGGGGCTGGGTTCTAAAAAGTCTCTCCCTTTTGGCACATCTCCAGTCATGGGTCTCACCGCTAATTACCATCTACTGCAAGGAGAAACTTCTCTGATGAGGATTGAGGGGTGCTCTGATCTATGGGTGCCGTAAAAATGTCATTAGGAATCTTTTTTTCTATGTTCATTTAGCAGAACAATAGTAGTTTTCCCCTATGGCTTAGGACCTGTGTTGTCTCAGGTCCTTGGCCCTCCTAAGCAGTGTTAGTTATGCGTTCCAACTTATAGAATGGGTCTAAAATTCCACCAAAGTGGTTGGTTCCTCCATAACATGTTTACCACTATTGCACCAATTTATCTTTCAGACAAGTCATCGTTGTAGGCCACAGGGATTGTAGCTGGGCAATGCTGATGCTTACTCGAAAACAATTTCTTATTGGTATTAGACAAAAAAGAGTTTGCTGACCATGTTTAATATTTTTTGTTCCAATCTGATTATCATCATTACTTTTACTATTTTAATTTTTCTTTATTGCCAGTGATTAAGATCATCCAAGCATTTTCATCCACTGGTGCTGTTTAGCAGAGAGCAGGAAGGACCTGAGTTGGGGTGTATGGAAGGGTCCATGTTGAGCAAGGAGTTTCTTCTTCCTGTCCTCTTTTCTTCTTGTTTCTAAACGGGTATACATCTGCAGGAGCTGAGAGGGTTATTCACCCTTCCTTTATTTTGAAGATGCCCTGGAACTTCACTTCCTGGGAATAGTACTGTCAATTGTGGCCAAAGGCCTACAGAACCATATCATATCCTATAAGTATGGAATTACAGATTAAAAAAAGTCACTCAAAATACAGATGAATCCAACTCTTTCATTTTTTTTTCTCTTTTGTTTGTAAAGGCATTAAGAGATTCGCACTCAATTGTAAGAAATAGTACAGGGTGATCTTATATACCCTGTATCTAGGTTTCCCCTTTGTTGCAGCCAACAAAACGGTCACTCAATAATATGGTCAGAATAGTGACAACGCTTTCCTTCTAAAGGTCATTCATGTTGTCTTTTCATAGCTACACCCACTTGCTTCCCTTCTGTATCCTTTTCTTAAGCTCCGGCAATCAATGCATGCTCTGTTTCTGTAATTTTATCATTTCAACAATGATATACAAATGTAACTGTACAGTTATATGAATTTGGAAATGGGCTTTATTTTTGTTTTATTTTTAGTATGCTTTTAATTGAAATAGAATTACATCACTCCCCCACTTTCTCTCTTCAGCCCCTTCCAAATACCCACCCTGAACCTCCTCTCATTCCCCATCACCATCAAGTTGATAGCCTCCTCTGTGATTGTTATCATTACATACATTGAAATGGACTTTTAAAATAAGCTTCTCCAGAGATACATCGAGGGTGTTTATGTCAAAATTTCCCCTTTTGATTGCTAAGTAGTATTTCATAGTGCCATGGTTTAGTAAATGTTCATTCATTGAAGAACTACTGTTTGTTGTTTCCAGAAGGAGTTCGAAGGTATTTTTCTTCATTTTTTTTCCTCTTCTCCACAGACTCTTTCATAAAGAAAAAAGGTCTTAATTTCTATAAACCCAGTGTCATAGACTTGATTGTCAACTTGACACAGCCTAGAATCACCCAAAAAAGACTCTCAATTGAGTCTTCAGAAATTTGGTTTGTGGGCATGTCTGGGAGGGACTTTCTTGACTTTTAATTGATGTGGGGATGCCCAGCCCACTGTAGGCAGCATCCTGCCATCATCCCAGTCAGGAGGTCCTGGGCTGTATAAGAAAACTAGCTAAGAGTGAGTCAGCAAGAGATTTCGCCATGGTTTCTGTTTCAGGTTCCTGTTGAATTCTTGTCCTCAATAATGGACGGTGACCTGGAAGTCTAAGCCTAATAAACCCTTATGCCCCAAATTGTTTTCGGTGAGAATGAGGATAATTCACAGTATGAAATGTCCCCTTTATCTTTAGTGCTTTGCATATTCTTTGCAGACGAAACAATTCTGAATCTAGTCTTGATTTTAATCCACTTTTAAAAAAGATTTTATGTTTAATACTGAAGTGTGAGACCTATTGTGAGATACTGTTTGTGCGAAGTGTGAGAATTAGGATGAGGCTTGTATCCTCCCACCTCCCTTATAAGAAGCATACATCTTCTTGATTGCTGATAACTTAGTTCTTCTGCATGGAATTACTTTTGTACATGTGTCAGAAATCAACTGGGTATTTGTCTGTAGGCTATTTCCCCAGTTTTCTACTTTGTTCCATTGTTCTGCACACCAATGTTATAAAACCTTGATTATGGCAGCTAATTAATAGATCTTAAAATCAAGAAGATGGATTGCTACCACTTCATTCTTATTTTACAAAATCATTTTGTCTATTATAGTTTATAATACCTTTCAACATTTTAGAGTTATCTTGTTTATATTTAGAAAATAGTTCTGCAATTTCCGTAAGCATTGCATTAAATCTATATATCTGTTTGGGAATAATTAAAATCAATGTTGAGTTTTCAAAGCCAAGTATGACAGAGCCTTCCCTTTATTTAGGTCTTGGATTCTTTTCATTAATGTTTTAAATATTCCACAAACAAGCATATGCGTTTTCTTAGACTTAACTATTGTTTGAGTGATTGCACATAATTCTGCATCTTTAATTCCAGTGCTCCCATAGTCACTATCAGAATATGGAAATATGATTATTCATATGTGTTTGTTGTATCTTCTGTGAAGTCACTTTAAAATTATAGATGTTAGATTTGGTAGATTATTTTCATAGAAATTATCATGTAAAAACAGGGACATTTTATTTCTGTGTGTCTTTCATTTCCCTTTGTTGTTTAGCTATAAATTCTAGCACAAAGCTGGCTTAGCAGAGGAAATAGTATACATAGTCGTCTTCTTTCTGATTTTACACATTCTTTGCATTTTTTTGATGCTGGCAATTCTTCTAGTTTCTTTCTTTTCTCTTTTCTTTTCTTCTTTTTTGTATTCTTTTGTCTTTCTAGTGGTTCTCCGATTTCATTGCACCTTTTGATGAAGAGGGTGCTTGTTCTATAGATGTTTGTGTTTTCTGTTTCATTGCTTTCTGTTCCTGTCCTTACTGCTGCATCTGCTCTGCCTGCTTGGCTTGCTCAGCTCTTCTTCTTCCAGGTTTTTGAGGTGGGAACTTGGGTCGCGGTGTTGGGAATCTCATCTTTCTAAGATATGCAGTTAATGCTACAAATCCAGCTCCTGCACTGCTTGAGCCACCGCCCATAGATGTGTTGTGCTCCTTTATCAGCTTCATGTAACTCCATGTCTTTTGAAAATTCTCTGTAGATTTCCCATTGACTTGAATTATTTAGGACTGTGTAGGCCAGTTTCCCAATGTGTCAAGATCTCTTCGTTACATTTCTGTTACTATTTTTCAATTTAATTCTGTAATAATTGGAAAACAACAAATATGAATTATATTCTTTCAAGTTTTTCAATTTTTTATGGTCTATCTTGATATATGTTCCGAAATCATTCAAAAAGAATGTTGTTCTCTTAGATTCAAGAATCTATAAATAATTCAAGAACATTGATGGTGTCCCAGCTAAAAAAATTCTTTGATAATTTCATACATGTACATACTGAATTTTTGCCCACCATTATCTTAACCTATCACCCCTCCTCTTCCACTGAAGCATTTAGTAGCAAGATGCCTCCAAGTTTGATCCCTTCCTTCCTTCCTTCCTTCTTTCTTTCTTTCTTTCTTTCTTTCTTTCTTTCTTTCCCTTTCTTTGTATACCGGGTTAAAGTAAATTCATATTTGTTCATAAAGTTGCCTGCACGAGCATGAGTGGAAGTCATTTACTGGAATGTGGCCATTGTTTCAGCATCTATATCATTGAAGAAAGTGACACTTCCTCTTGGGCCCTTTCAACCATCACCTGCTCATAGTCCCACAGTGAGGACTCGGGTCTCAAAAGGCCCTTGGCCACGCAAGATGAAATGGAACAGCTCCAGGCTTGTGCAGGTCATCAAAGCTCAGTGAGTTCCCAAGTAAGATGAGTCCTGCTCAGAAGAGAATTGCAGTGCTTTTCTCTGGCCCCTGATGCTTATGTTCTTTCCAGCTCCACCTCTATGATAGTTTCCAGGTCACGGAGGGGAAGACATAGACATCACATTTAGCACTGAGCACTGGGCAGTCAAGTATTCTCTGCACTTTGATCAGTTGCTGAATCTTTGCGAGCATTCACTGCTGACCTCTGCAAGAATAATTTCTTTTTAAATGAAGGCTGAGAACAACTTGTTTTATGAAATATTGAGAAAGGGGTGTTCATCTACAATTATCAATATTTCATCCCTCCTTTTATTTCTTTTTTCTTCCTTTACAGTTTTTCAGCTGTTTGGTGCATACATACTATCTTAGTTAGGGTTTCTATTGCTGTGAAGAGACACCATGACAGAGGCAACTCTTACAAAGAAAAACATTTATTTGGGGACTGACTTACAGTTCAAAGGTATAGTCCATTATTGCTAAGGCAGAAAGCTTGACAGTGTGCATGCAGACATTGTCCTGGCAGGGTACTTGAGAGTTCTACATTTGGGTTGGTAGACAACAGGAAAGAGTGAGACACTGGGCCTGGCTTGAGCATATGAGACCCCAGCACTCACCCTCAGTGATACACTTCCTCTGACAAGGCTACACCTACACTAACCAGGCTATACCTCCTAATTGTGCCACTCTCTATGAGCCTATGGAGGCCATTTCATTCAAACCAGCACGTGTTTGCCATGTATTCTTGGTGGCTACCACTATTGTCTTTTTTTTTTTTTTTATCATAGTCTTCTCAGTTTCTGGTAATTTTTTTTTTTTTTTGTGGTGGGAAGTGTTACTTACCTCAAGTCATAGCCATTTTATCTTCTTTTGAGTAATGTTTACCTAAGATAACTCTTGTTTTTTATAGATATGTTCATTTTTGTCTTTCATGTGTGAGTATTTTGCTGGTGTATACGTTTGTGGTTCACACATGGGCAGTGGAAGGGAGAAGTGCTTTTTCAGCTCTGATGTGGGACGTGAAAAACAGAAATGAATGCTTAGGGCATTCCTGTGTAATTTGTCCCTTAGTTCCCAAGGTCCTCAGGCTTCTTGTGATTGTTTTCTGTTTTCTGGTTCATCTCCTTGGGAAGAACAGGGAAATGCAAGCTATTCTGCACTTTCAGAATCACAAATTTCCAAATTAAATCCCCTTTACTTAAAACATTGTATTTTTATTTATATTTTATTAAGACACATAAAATTTTATTTGATAGACAATATCTTTTTTGATTCTGGTATTTTAAACATTTGTTCACATTTTCTTTAAGCTTTTTTTTAAATATAAGCTTTCTTCTGGATTATTGAACTCAAGTTCTGTTCATCCTAACACACTATAATTATTTCCTTGTGCCACTAAAATTTATTATACATGAATTCAACAATTGAATAACATTCTACATAGTTCAGGGCCCATGATTTGGTCAGCTTTTGGCAAGGGTTGGGAAGTGAAATTCTTTCTAGTATGTGTGCATGCTTCATCTTTACCTTTAAAATATTTATAGAACATATCACTTTGGTTCAGATAGATCGTTCTTCAAGGCAGATGCCTGGAAAAAATAACTGGATCACAGAACTGCAAATTACAAATACTTTAAAGGCTGTTATAAACTGGCCTGCTCCTTGCCAGAAGCTAGTGCCGTTTTGTGAGGGATCCAACCAGCTTTGTATAAGGTTGTGTTGGATTGACTGAGAATGGCTGCTTAGGCTCATGGCCTTGAATATGCTCCCTAGTTGGCAGAATTGTTTTGGAAAGGATTAGGAGATGTGGCCTTGTTGAAGAAGGTGTGTCACTGGGGGATTTGAGGTTTTTTTTTTTTAAGCTTATGCTTGGCCTCGTCTCTCTTTCTCTGCCTTGGTCTTGTGGCTCAGGTGTGAGCTCTCAGTTATTGCTCTAGCGCCATGCCTGCCTGCCTGTTGCCATGCTCTCCCTGTGATGCCCATGGACTCCCACTCTGAAACTGCAAACAAGACCCATAAATGCTTTCTTTTACAAGTTGCTTTGGTCATGGTGTCTCTTCACAGTGATAGCAAACTAACTAAGGTACATCCTTTGTGGTCAGCTTTCAGTACTTATTAAAGATTTTTGTCCAGTTTAGTAGGTTAAAAATAGAATCTCATGTTTACAAACCATCCAAAGTTTGGTGAAGACCTATCATCTCTAAGTTTCTATAACAGATACTTAATTGCATGCTGAATACAAAGAGGAAAAAAAGGTATGTTTTTTGGGGGGGTTTGGTGGCATGTGTTCATAATTCTAGTACTTGGTAGGTAGCAGCAGAAGGACTGAGAATTTGACGATAGCATGAGGTATGCAGCCAGCTCCAGGCAAGCCTGTGCTATGGCTTCAAGAAAAATACAAAAATTAAAAATAAAACCAAGAAACAAATAAATAATAACATACAATGACCAAATGAAGCGTAAGAAATATGCTTCTGTCAACAATGAATTAAAATATAAGGCTAATATTAGGCCGTAGGCATGAACGCTTGTCAAACATTAGGTGTTATGCTAGCATTTTATGTAAAACATTATTTCATTTTCAAAAGAACCATTTGGAAGATGAAATATTACCTATTCAAATGAAAGTGTGTCCTTTTGTGTGTCCCATTAGCAGCCCTTCAATGCCACAATGGAAGAAGTAAGAAGAAGTGGCTTTAACAATGAGCTGGAAATGTTTTGGTCTCTCGCCTTTGGACATTCAGGATGACAGTCCAGAAATGCATGTTTTAGTATGTGCTCATGTGATTCTTAGGTATGTGGTTAGATGTCCTAACTTTAGGCCCATTGGTGTAGTTATGGTTTGGAGATAGGATCTGAGTGACCACTGAACAAGGAATCTTTTTCGTTGTGGGCAGAGAATTAATAATTTAGCTGTGAAAGTTATTTTGATAGTGTCTAGAACCTTGCTTGGGTGCAAGGTCCTGACTTCCTGCGTTCCTGTCTTATAAGCAGTGATCACACATAGTGAGGTGGACACTCAACACATTTGGATGACTTTTGTGCATCCCTGCTACCCCTCTTGATCCAGTAAAACTTTCATGCTTCATGCCGTTCATCTTTTCTCAGCTTTATGCAATGCCCAGACTGTACTGGCTGAACAAACACACCTTCTCCCTACAGCCTGGGTACTGAAGAGGTTTCGAATAGAGAAAGTCTGTTTCGGTCTCAAGAAAACGACACTGTAGTAGGATGAACATGTAAACTTTTTAACTAATTCAAACATATTCCAGTGTAAACTGCTCCAAATGCTGTAGGAAACATGTGGAGGGTCCTTGAAATATTAAAAAAGTGTTATATGCTATCAAAAATATGACACCACTATATCAAAGACTTGACTACACAACTATGTTTATTGTGACAACATTCAAAATAGTTAAGAAATGATCAAGTGATAATGTGTCCTACGTACATAATATAATGTGATTAAGCCTCAAAAGTATGAAATTATGCTATTTATGACACCATGGGTAGAAACGAAATCATTATGTTAAATAAGCCATGCACAGAAAGATAAATATCATATTTTTGCTTTTATATGGAAGCTAAAATGTTAATTTGGAAATAGAAGGTACAAAAGTGGTTACTTGATGTTTGGAAGGATATGGTGGGTGGTGGTGGGGAGCAGAGAACCGTTAGTCAACACATAGGACAAAGAGGAGTGAGTGTCAATGTTTTATAGAAAACCAAGGTCACTGCAGTTAGCAAGAATTTATTGTCTATTTCAAAGTAACTAGAATAGAGAATTCTGAACACTTCCAGCACAGAGAAATGAGTATTTGAGGTGAAAGATATGTTAATTGGCTTGATTCGGCTATTACACATTGTCTACACGAGTCAAAATGTCACACTGTGCCTCATTAGTATGTACAATTACCATGTGTCAACTAACACAACTCCACAGGTTCTGCACAGGACATGCACTGGTCAGACTTTTGACACTGTAACACAAGATACTTGAGCAGAACAATTGGAGGTGGGGTAGGTGGATTTGATCTGGTTCATCTTGGTGACCAGAGAATGAATGTCTGCACTGTTTGACTCTTTCTGTTTCCCACTTATTTCCCTTGGGCCTCAGCCTATGGGATGGTGCTGCCCATATTCAAGCAAAGTCTTTCTTTCTTAGTTAACCCCTGAAGACATACCCAGAGGAGTGCTTTACTTTATCTTCCAAGCACTTCTCAACCCAGTCAAGTGGCCAGTCAAGATTAACCATCACAGTACCTGAAGGGGTCGAGGTAAATACTGCCAATCCATTCTATCCCGATCTCCTCCCTTCCCTTTCCTATTCTGGCTTTTTTCATGTATCAAATACCTATCATGTACAAATCCCCATGCTATGTATTAGATATGCTAGGAGAAGTCTGGTTCCAAACCCAGTAGAGGACAGAGTGTGGGCACTCTGGCTGTGTCAGCAGCACACAGTGCTGTCAGAATGGAGGAAGCTGTATCCAACTTCTGGATGGCTCCAGTGAAAAGGCACCATTTGAAAGGAATGCTGGTGGATGAACAGGCATGTAAGAAGCCCCATAAGGAAAAGGACATTGGAAGCCAGGGAGACAGTATCCAAAGATATTGAGATGTAAAGGAACAAAAAGCATTCTGTTCCGAAAACTGAATGTAGCCCGGTGAGGCTGCTGCACAGGGTACCTCTGAGTGTGGCAGGGTAGGATGGGGCGAACACAGAGCTGCGACTGAAAAGGTAATGGGGGAAGATGAGACAGAACCTCTTACATACTGTAAAGTGATTGACAGGTTTGAAGTATGTGGTTAACTGCATGTGTTTGTTTAGGTTTTATGGGCATAACCCTTAAAGTCGAACATCACAGGAAGGCTGATAGACAAGTTAGGACTCTGGTAAGGAGCTGAAATCAGGTTTATGTCTGAGGGAAAACATGATGAAGCAGTGTGAGCAACCTCAGATAAGGATGGTGTTGGATGTAGTGGTGAATCGGGGAGCACTCCCCTCGCACCAAGGTGGGAGCATCAGAGGTGGAGCACAGGAAACCAACTTGAGAAACACCTAGAGGACAATCTCTAGGCCTTGGGCTGACTAGATGTTTGGAGAAGGAGGAGGAGAGACATAAAGAGCATTCCTAGTGTTCTGAGTCACAACTGGCTACGTACTGAACTGTGCTGATTCTGACAGGAGGAGGAGGTGATGTGCTTGCTTAGTTTGACTTCTGATCAATTCTGACTTGGGAAGGGATGGGAGAAGGTTGCTGTTGAAGAGTCCTTTTTTTTCTTTTAAAAAATTAATCACAGTTATTTACTGTGTGTGTATAGATGCCTGCACCCATGTATGCCATGCATGACACATGTGTCAAGGTCAGAAGACAGCTTGCAGAAGTTATTCCTCTCCTTCCACCACATGAGTCCTGGGGATTAAACCCAGGCTGTCAGGTGGCAAGTACCTTTCTGGGCTAAGCTAACTGCTCCCTCTTCCTCCACCTCTTTTCTTGAGACAGGGTCTCAATTTAAAGTCCTAATCAGGCTGGGTGGTGGTAGTAAGTCCCTTTAATCCCAGCACTCTGGAGTAGAGGCAGGCAGATCTCTGTGAGCTTGCGGCCAGCCTGGTCTACAGAGGGAGTTTCAGAACAGCCAAGGCTACATAGAGAAACCCTGTCTTGAAAAAACAAAACAACAAGAGAAAGACAAAGTCCAGATTGGCCTGAAATTCATGATCTTCCTGTCTCGCTTCCTGGTTGCCAGACTTGTTAGAGTGTGCTGTCCCATCTCCTGGTTCCCAACAGTACCCTTAAAGATTGCTTCGATATACTTAAATTCCCCCCTCCCAAGAGAAGGGACAGGGGTTGAAAACACAAAAACAATCACAAAGACAAGGCTGAACCAGGAAAATACGCTTGAATAAAACAGAGAAGTAGTCATCATGGAACAAGCCTAGGAGAGCTGAATAGTTAGAGCAACAGACTGGCTTTAGGTGCAATTTTGTCCAGTTTGACTCTGATTGATTACACAAAAGGAGAGATGGAAAAGTTACTGTGTTGCCAGA
The DNA here is from genome assembly GCA_028555095.1 of Dicrostonyx torquatus. NCBI lineage: Eukaryota > Metazoa > Chordata > Mammalia > Rodentia > Cricetidae > Dicrostonyx > Dicrostonyx torquatus. Next base: position 6,679,504 of record JAQHUG010000063.1, read on the forward strand.
AATGCAGGAGAAGGCAAGACTCCCCTGCTATTACACCATTGGCAGCCCCCAGATTCTGTTCTGTTTGTTGTTCCTGATTTGAAATGAGGCTTAAACAATAAGGTCTCTGTTACTATACACTCTAGAACAGTTCAAATGTCTCTCCAAGTGTGACAAACACCATGTGTAGAATCAATACTATCTATGAAAAAAGGTAAGGGACCCAGAAAGATCTTTTACAGGGAAAGGGAGGCAGAGGAGGAGTGAGGGAGAAGGAGAACTAACTTGACCTCAGGAGGTCCAAACCAGCAAAAGGGAAAAGGTGAGGTCTGTTATGAGAACCACCATTCATGATTCTCCTCTCTTTGGGGAGGGAAGAGGACATGAGATGAACTTCTCTGAACACACTGCAGTGACTGTTACACACACTGAACCTACCAAGGAGTAAAAGTCGGGTGGCTTGTGTGACAGAAACTGGCAGTGATAACTCTGCCAACAGAAAGCACTGTGACTCCCTCAAGCTTTCCACACATGCGCTATATACATGAACTTTTTTTTCCTGAGTGGGGGTTGGAATGTACGAAGTTGGGCTCGTTTTAGTCAGCACCCTCCAAAGGCTGAAGGCTTTTTCGTGTGGCCTGGCCACCTAGGTCTTTTTCCAGTATAAATGTGTTTGTGTCAAACGAGGGTAGAACTACGTTTGAAGGCTTTCCCACAATTTAGGCACCGGTGGGACCCCAGTTTCACGTGACGCTACTGGTACTGATTGCAGTAGGACCTGGTGGTGAAGGGTTTCCCACCCAGGTGGCACTCATGGTTCTGCTCACCAGTATGGACTTTCATGTGCTGACACAGCCCAGAGTAGGTCACATAGGTTTTCCTAGACTCCTTGTACTCAAAAGGTCTCTCTTCAATGTGTGCTCCTTGGTGAAGGATGCTGCTGCTGTCTTAAAGTACTTTCCACATTCCTTTCACTTGACCATACAGGGTCTGGTCCCATTGAGGTGTTTCTATTCTTCTCCAGAGAAACACATGGTCACATGTTCAAACACCATCAGACTCTGACATGACCTTTTACACCTTCTCTACTCATGTGGGTTGAGCCCTGGGATTCTTATACGAAGGCTGAGATATTGTCCTTCCATTAGCAAACCATTTGGTTGCTTTTCCTGATCTCCAGTATGGAAGTATGATTTCTGTGGTGGGAGGGCACTATAGGAAAACTACTTCAAAGCACCATGCCACGGAAATATCTTATTCTGTCTAGTTTAGAGTCAAACTTTAAAAGTCATATTGTGTGTGTATCTGCCTGTGCTTGATAAGTATGCATGTGTGTCCACATGTTTTGTGTGTGTGATGTTGCACATATAGAAGCTGGAGGACGACTTTGTAGACTTGATTCTTTCACCTATCTTTGCAGGAGTCTGGGGATTGAACCTAGTTTGTCAAGAGTATGCAGCAAATGCCTTTCCCCCCTGAGCGACCACACCAGCTCTAGAATCGACCTTTAATTAACACAAGATTATATTTAAGTTTTCACCCAGACACAAAGTAACAACACCAAAATTGTTGAAAAAAATGCAAACTTGAATTACTTTTTCCTCTTTTCCTGTGGGAATAAATCTAAGTTTTTCCTAAATAAATAAACAAGTAGAGAAAATCATGAAAATAAAAGCAGCAGGAGATGAGGTCACGTTTCTGCTGCCTTTGTAGAACATCTGGAATCAGCAGGGTGTAACTCTTAGCATGGAAACTTCTGTGGAAGACTGGTCCTCTGTGGGCTGGCTCTATGAACAAGGGAAAAACTGGAATGAAGGAACCATTAGAAGTACAATAATCATAAGAGAATGTCTCTACTGAGGAATGTGAGGCATTGAATGCTACACATTATGTAGACATTAATATTGCATTGTATTGCCATATAAAAGTACATGAAATACCTTGAGTTTAATGGATAATTTTATACACCTACTCACCAACTTGTGGTATAAACAAAAGAACAATACCAATGCAGTTTGGAAAAAAAACAGTTACGGTGGATGTTATCAAGTTCATTACTGACTTCAGAATATAATTTGGACATTAGGTAAACAATGACTGACCTGTTGACATGTTGAGCAATACATGAATAAGTGAACTGCAAGATGACATTCACGGTATGGTAGCTGGCTAAACAGAAAAAAGTACTTGCACAAAGATGTTGATTGTGGTGAATTCTGGGAGTTTAGCTTCCATTTTTTTCAGTTGGGCAGTCTGACAATGGGACAGGCTTCCTCAGGAAGTCTCCTTGGCTCCACTGGAGGTGGGTGTGCCAGGAAAACACGTGTTTCAGATGTGGAGAGAGCAGGGATATGTAGCATCTCCATTTGGTCCCCATTGCAGAACTCATAAGAAGGTTTTCATCTCTATCCTCCTGGGCTAAATGACTGGTGATGGCTCAGGGGGAAAGACACACTCATACTGGGCACAATGTTTGCTGTCCAGGTCATTTCACCATTGGTTAAGGAATACTGGCATGTCTTTGGGAGATGATCATTTCTTCTCCTACGGTTCCTTTCCCTCTTGTGCCCTTTTGAAGAATGCTTATGGGGTCTTAGCTCATCTCTCTGAAGGTGGTGTTGGTGTGGATGTTTGTAAAGTAGTCACCAGGTCCTAGTATATGATTCTCCCTTCTGGCCTCTTGTCCAGTCTAGTAAAATCACAGTCTGCTCGCTTACATTGAAAGCCTTACAATGTAGTCTAAGCCCTTCATTAATTTAAAACTTTTTCTAGGCCTGCTGTGTGGCAGAAACTGGTTCTGCTCTATGCCAGGGATTCAGCAATCAGCACCACAGATGGAAGCTCTTTGGAGCTTTTAAAATATGCAATTCAGTAACATCACACACACACACACACACACACACACACCCCACAGAGACATATAAACACACAGAGACTCATAAACACATAAACACACACAGAGACATACACAGGTACATACACAGACAGATATGCACACACCCCAAATATCAGACGGCAAGAAGGGCTCCTCGAGATGGAAGGAGTGATGTGCTAGGAGTGGCTCAGTAACTCCCTCAGTCTGTGGAGAGCAAAGCGGAGATCTGAGTGATGTGGAGGGAGGGACCAACTCACCGAGACATCACTGAGAACTTACCAGTCCACCCTAAGCCCACTTCCCTCACAGCAAGTGTCTATCTGAACGACACACGCACACACCTTCGATCCCACTTCATTCTCACAGTAGTTTCCCGATCAGGGATTATGACTCTGGTTTATTTTAGGCAGGGGACTCATCTCCAGATGATAGGCTAACAAGTGGTGAAACAGGAGCATTACCTTTAAGTGTGTTGCCTTTTCTTGGGCACTCTCACTCTCCCTGAGGGTCTTGGGTTAGCCTGCTGTGTAGTGAGCAGACTGCCTAGATAAGTCTCAGACTGACCTGTCTGTGCTCATATTTTCTTATGATCTCAGGTGTTGGGTCTTCTTGTTCCTATTTCTCATACTTCTGGCATCAGATAGGTCCATTTTCCCTCTCTTTACACAGGCTAGTTTCCAGGAACTCAAATGAGTCTCCTATCATTCAATTAAATTCTGACTTTACCCCAGATTAGTTTCAGACTCCATGAACTTACAGTCTCAGTCTGATAAGAGTGTCCCCACCTCAAATGCCAAGTCACAGGTATCAGATCACCAGGTTTCCCACACTTAGGTCTGTCTTGGATACAATGTCATGTGGTTCCCATATGCCCTAAGCATCTATGTTTGATAATGTGATGGTTCACAATACTCTGGAAAACATTGTACTTATTTATGAATATGTTTTGGTTATTATAAAGAATGAAAATGAACATCCAGATGAAAATGTATGTGGGGTCCGAAAGGGTCCTTGCTCTGTAGCTCACTTCCTCATGGAGCTGAGGTGTGAGATACCCTTGGTACCTCCATGTGATTGACAACATGTGATTGAGCATCAGGAGCTCTCTGATGCTATCGTTGGCTTCTTATGGAAGCTGCACTACACAGAGAAGATTGGCTTTGAACCCACTCTCTAGTCCTGCTTCCTTCCCCTGTGACTGGAGGTGGGACCGGAAACTCCAACCCTTTGGCCATCAACTCCCACCCTGAAGCTTTCCTGAAGTAACCGCAGCATTTTTCTGAGGCTCGTATTGCTATCTCAGCAGAAACTGAGGCGTGAGTGAAAGGGGTCCAACCAGAACAGAAGCATACACTGATATCATTTGGGAAATCCCTAGAGTTTTGATTGCTTGTGTCAGGAACCGGGAAGAAAGATCAAATATATTTCCTGTTATGCTAAAGACATGCCCGACAAGAAATGTTCCAATTTCAGCATGACAGAAGAGCCTAGAAAACACCTCTTACCCAGCCTTGCCAGGCCAAGAGATTAGGATGCTGCCTGCAGAAACCACCGTCGGTTTGAGTGGCCTTTGGGTGGAGCGCCTCTCGCTAATTTCTTCACACTCTGCAGTTTGAGGCTTGTGAAAACCTGTTTAAGGGGAACTTAGAACTTGTCCAGGCAGCACATCCATTAGCTCAATTGTGAGCAATCAGCAAGGGTTCAATCCCCGTCTGGGTAACACCTACTAACGAGACTATCAGAGGGCTGAGGAGGAGGAGAATCTTTATGAGAGGCAGGCTGGTTAGGCAGAAAGAATTTTAATTGAGAGGGATTTGGCACTGGCACCTACCAGCTGGGTGGCTCTAGGTGCATCCCTTGGCCTCCTTGAACTTCATCTGTTTTATTCTGACCCACGGCCGATGAGACTTTCTGTGTACGGTGGTGAGAGTGATATATATTTGGAGAAGTTTGTATTCAGAGTGATGGAAACACAAGAAGCTATTACTCACAGAAACTGTGTTTTCACCTTTACCCCAGGTTTAGGTGGACAATCTACAGGTAAGGGTGTTACCACCTTGTCTGCTGCCAAAGCTCTGGATGGCTTGCTTTCTGGACCGCGAGCTGGAGACACAAGGAAAAGTTTTTATAGTCCTAGATGACGGCACCCTGGCTAAGAACAGAGAACAGAGTAGATGCAAGAAACTAAAGCCCCAAACACACCCATCTGTTGCGCTCTCTTCCAGTCAGGCCATTGCCTTGGTATAACGCAATGGCCTCTTGGTATAAAGCAGTGACCTCTGCTCCTGACAGCTTAAGAATGCTAGATTTAGGGCAAGCACAGGAGGTCCAACCATGGCTGTAAACCAGGAAAGATCTGGGTGAAGTTTGTAAGTAAAGTTTCCTTTAGGTGGCCACGAGATGAACCCCAAGTCCCTCCTTACCTAAAGGTACCTCTCCCCTCCCCTCGCTTCCCCTTCTCTCCTCTGCTTTCCTTTCCCCCATTCCCTCCCGTCCCGTCCCCTCCCTTCCTCTCCTCTCCTCTGCCCTCCTCTCCTTCCCTCCTCTCCCCTCCTCTCCTTTGCTCTCCTCTCCCCTCCTCTCCTTTCCCCTCTTTTCCTCCCCTCCCCTCCCTTCCAGATTCATCACCTTTTAGAAGGTTTAGTCCCTCCACTTGAAGCCTCTTCTCTTATCCTGTTTTCGCAATTGTTGAAATTCTACCAATTATTTTCAAATCAATTTCAAGTAGCCATTCTCCTGCAAGGCTTTTGCTAATTATCACCTTGGTAGGATCTTTCATCATTTGAAACTAATTTTGTCTTTTGTGCATTTCATATGGCACTTAATTTTTTTTTGTCCCAAATCATAGCTATTTTAAAATTCATCCTCTCTCCTGCTAGGCCTTTGAGGGTGATAAATTTATCTTCGGCACACACACCTTACCCATGGCCCTAGATGTAGTAGACACCTTTAATTGAACTAAAGTAAGGCTTTATCCTGGGGAGTACAGCATAGAATACTTCGATGCTGGCTTTCTTGGTTTTGGTGCTGGACAGAAGTGCTGCTCTTCTGTTTTGTTCAGCAATCCTGTGATGGGGAGCTGTGACTAGACAGGTGGCATCCCAGGGCTGAGAACAAGGGACCACCACGTCCCAGATTGAGAAGTGAAATTAGGTTAAACAAAATTGAAAGTAGCACGGGGAGACTTAGGCCGCTGCAGGGGCATGGAATTCAAGAAACTAGAAACAGTGTTCATGTGTGGGGCAGGGTGAGACAGAGGAGGAGAAGCCTAGGATGAGGTCAGACACGCAGGCAGAAAGAGGGAACCATGTGGGCTTTTTGCTTCCTTCCTCGGTGCCTCAGTTTCCCGATCTGTTGAACTGTATTGTAACCACTACTGAGCACGGTGTTTGCACCAGTTCTTGTCACTGTGCTGAATTACCTGAGGCAGGCTGCTGATAATCAAAAGCCAACCAAACAAAAACCCAAACCAAAAACAAACAAGCAAAGAAACAAACCAGTGGACCTTGGTAACTCAGTCCCTTCCTCTGATGTGAATGTAGATGAGCAAGGAAGTCAGGACCTTGAGGGACTGGCCCACCAACTGAGACAGTGCACTTGATCTATTGGGAGCTCATCAAATCCAGCTGGACCAGGACTGAAGGAGCATATGACCAAACTGGACTCTCTGAATGTGGCTGCCAATG
>JAQHUG010000063.1:6691062-6719759 GCA_028555095.1 Dicrostonyx torquatus
GCATGGTGATAGATATGGGTCTATTTTCATTCTTCCACTTGTTGATATCCAGTTATGCCAGCACCATTTGGTGAATATGTTTTTTTTCCCATTTTGTATTTTTTTCTTTTTTGTCAAAAATCAGGTGTTCAAAGGTATGTGAATTAATACCTCCGGGTCTTCTGTTTGGTTCCATTGGTCCTCCTGTCTGTTTTTATGCTAATACCAGGCTGTTTTTAGTACTGTAGCTCTGTAGTAGAGTTTGAAGTCAGGAATTGTGATGCATTCAGGAGTTATTTTATTGTACAGGATTGTTTTGGCTATCCTGGATTTTTTTGCTTTTCCATATGAAGCTGAGTACCGTTCTTTCAGTAAAATCAATGTATTTCAACAAGTAACAATAGAACATGCCTTGTGTGAATTTTTTGACCCTTTCTATAGAAAGTTTAGCAATGTATCACAGATCATGAGCCACTAAGGGAAGTGGCAGTGTTCACCAGCCCAAGAGGTAGCAGTCTTTGGAACTTCAGGATAGCTTAGAGAGATGGAGTGGTTGACTTTCCAGGGTCACTGTCTACTCCTGTTTTTCTGGGGTTAGTAATAGCACTAACGATAGGACCCATGACCACATTTGAATGATAAGGGTTTTGGCCACCTTCTGTAGATTTCTTCATTGCTCTTTGCTTAACTTTATAGTTCTCTTTCTTTCCCCCTCCAATCTGGTGAGTTCCTCTAGACTAGAGACACTATTTCACATGTCATGTTCTAGCACATGTCTGCTATTTGAATAATACTTAACAAACTTGAAGATGAACTGAAATTAAAGATCAAGAAAAAAAGAGCAATTAGAATCAGCAGTCCACCCTATTTTCTGGGTGCTGCAAAGCTGGTTTTGAGTTACACTTGGGCCTTGTGCCCTGGGAAATATATTTATTTTTTTTCCAGCTATGTAAGAGGATATTTGTAAAGTGCTTAGGTAGAGATTTTAAAATGCCCAGCAACTGTTAACTGCTAGCAGTATTACCACAATGATTATTAGTTACTGCTAAAACCTTTTTATATATGATAACTTTGAACTTGAGCTTTTCTACTTCGAGAAGGAAGATAATAATTTCTGCTCATTCTCTCTTGATGATGAACATGGGGACACTTTCAAATACTGATAGGAAAGTTTGCACATTGGTACAGAGTAACTCATACAAATCACATGGGCTCCACTGCCAATTCAAGAAAACATTTAAATACTACCTTTGGCAAGTGAGAGGATGATGAGGCTGGGGAGAAGCTGATCTGTGCAAACTGTAGAACAGAAGAGGACATGGGAAGGACTCAGGGTAGACAAACTGGTTAGAGTGTGATTAATAGGCAAGGCTACAGGTTAGATGTGGAGGGGAGCTGGTCTAGTGTTGGCAGCTGGAAAGCAGTAGCTTGAGCTTGAGGTACAGAAAGAATCACGCCAGGATAGATGACTACCCTATAAAATGAGTTAAGAGCATTTCAGAAAAGTCATACAGGATCAGATAATGTACCAAGCTGCTCCTTATCTTCTACATGACTTCACTTGTGTGGCAGGAAGGAATCTAGTAATTACACACTGGAGCACCTTTCAGCCCAAGAGTCATAGGCCCTTCTCTGTCGATGTAGTCTTTATTGCACAAGATGGAGAAGTTGGTGATAGCAAGTTTGATTGATGCTCAGTGCGGTTGTTACTTCAAGATACAAACTGGCAAAAGCATGTTGGTTAACACTAGGAGTTCTTGGATCTGCCTGTAAACCAGGGTCTAGGTTGCCATGTTTGTGTTGGGGCTGTGGGACCAAGTCATAGTCATGTGAGCAGGAGCAGCAACATCATTACCACCATCATCACCATGACCACCACCATGACCACCACTACCACCAGCACCATCAGCCCCAGCACCACCACCAGCAGTAGCAGAAGTAGCAGCAGCAGCAGCAGGAGAGATTCTGACATAGATTTACACATATTCAGTTACTTCCATCCTACAGCAACTTCATGATAACACTGTCCCATCTTTGTGGGTGACAAAGAGATCATATAGCTTACTAATTAATATTCCCATGCCTAGCAAATGGCAACACTGATTGCTGAAGACAAAGTGCCCCAGTCCAGTTGTGCTTTCACCCAGAACACTAGCCTCCTCTCGACTTCAGCTACTGTGACAAGTATGAGGTAGACCTCTGACTTTGTGGCATATGGATCAAGTCCACTCACTTCAGAAGTACTTTTCTAGTCCGTCCTGGATGGTTTTTAAAATGAAGTTTGTCCAGATTACCACAGATGAGCGATGAGACGCCTCCTCCAGTGTGCCCTATTCAGGGTCTAGTAATCATCCTTCATGGCATGTGAGAGCTGTTCAACAGCCAAATGACCTGCATGGCACTTTCTTCTGGGTAGAAAATTCTTTTGCTATTGAACAAAGGAGTTGGAACCAACAGCTGAACCCCAAAGGAAGTTGGGCCATGAATCCCCAGTGCTCTATTTCCTTCATTAAATATTTCTCTAAACTCAAGGCCTGTTTCCTGTTTCAGCTGCTCTTGAGGCTGCTGACCCTAGAGTCACTGGTATCATTTGGCCACTGCCATCAGCTAGCATTCCTGTTATATGGCCTGTGCCAATTGTGACTCAAGTTCAAGATGTGGTAGCTGACAGACTTGGGCTTGCCTGAGACTTAGTCACAGATCTTCTAGATGTGTGGCCTTGCACAAGACCGCACATCAGCTGTCTTGATCTCTTTTGCATCATTTGTCCAATGAGGGGGCATTATCTCATTTCAGGAACAATACAGGAATAGGGATGAGTGGGGAGACTTGAACAAGATCATATCATGAGCACCCAGAATAATGCTTGGTCCAGGGTACCTCGGTGTTTCGACATTGCTTTTCCTGACTAAAAGGTTCCTTCTTGAAGGTTGAGAATCATGTCTGAAACTTCTTGGTCAGGAATCTGGTTTCATTCTTTCAACCCTCTCTCCCGGTATGCCTGTCTTCTCTTACCAGACCATTCACTCCCTGCCCCTATTTCATCCCTAAAATTAGAGTTTGTTTCAAGTTTGACCAACACTTGGAATCATTTTTGTTCTATTTCAGGAAATATTTGGCTATCGGACTCAGGGTTGCAAGAAAGCTCTCTGTCTCATTGGCTCTATCTTCTCTCTTGGAATCCTTCCATTGGTGTTTTACTGGAGACCAGCCTGGCACGTATGGGCAAACTGTGTCCCGTGTTCCCTGCAAGAAGCAGATGTTGTGTTGCTGAAGACAACTGTAAGTAAGCATCTGTTTTCGTAGATGCTGTCACTTTTCCCCGCTATTGGGTTGTAAGGTGGCCTCAGGGCAAGTGGTACATGGGTGGGCTCCTCTATTGCTCTGCACCTGCCCAGAACCCAGAAATTTGTCTACAATAGGATTTCTTAAGAAGAGTTACTTCACAGAGTAGTCCCTTCAAAACTGCAACTGTAGCAAATGTTAGAGCCAACATAAGCCTGTTGTTTGCTGAAACCGTGGGTAGTGTAGAGTAGTGGAGTCAAAGATACAAGCTACTTATTCCAAATCTTACCGACTCTTGACTTCAAGCCTGGTACATGGATGCTTATGGCCTCCACAGGAATGACTCTGGAAAAGGGACAAGGGACTTTGAGAGATGAAGAGCATCCCACTGAAGAAGCTGCTATCTCCCTGTGCTGAAAGGAGAGAGACATAGTTTTTGATATGCCTGTGTCCTGCTCTGCAGAAATACTAGGGCATAAAGTGTAGTCATTTTGTCACTGAGGTAATTGCCATTCTGCTGTTTCAAGGTTGTAGCATCTCTGGGTATCTTCTTGTCACTTCCTTTGGCACTCATGACTTTGAGACCACATGCCTCATCCCTGAAGGAAAACCAGGAACAAAAGGAGAGGGACTCTCTTATGTGTTAACTGGTGATACACTCCCAGTTCTAGCATCTGTACGAGGTGATGGATAGGCCAACATAGTACTCCTCCTGAGAGAATGAAGTGACAGTATCTTGGAAAATTCTTTCCTGACTAGCTTCCCCTGTTATTCTAACAAGGCTTTGGCACACACAAATGACCTGTGGCAACAACCAATTTTGATAAATCAACTTCTATCGCAGATGTCTTTAACCTTCCTAATGCTTGGCCCTTTAATACAGTCCCTTGGGTTGTGATGAAATTCGTTTTTCTTGTTACTTTGTCACTGTAATTTTGCTACTGTTATGAATTGTAATGTAAATATCTGATATGCAGAATATCTGATATACAACCCCTGTGAAAGAGTCATCAGACTGCCAAAGGGTTATGACCCACAGGCTGAGAATCACTACTGTTTTGGGAGTGTGACACACGTTGATTTGGGCCAATCTTTCTAGATAAACATTTTATATATATAGCAAGAGAAAAGAATAGCCTTATATTTGACAGCTGGTCAGTCCAAATGAAACAGCTCACTGCCTCCTAACGAAACAAACAAAACAAACCAAAAACACCCAAACATGCTGCTCTGAAACCTGCTATCCAGCACAGCCTCAGCTAACCTTTCATTATCCTGGGAGCCCAACCAGATTTATCTTTCTTGGCTTGTGTCATGGGAGCCAGCTCCATCCTTGAACTGGATCCTGGTCTCGTCAAACCACTACATGACACGTGGTAGCTTAGGGGCCACCTCACACGTTCGACAATAATTTATCTAGATATTCTTGAAGAATTAGCTTCTAGGCTCGAAGTGAACCAGAGGCTGCTGTGTAGTAAGAACAACTAATTGGTATTAAGCTGGAACTTTAACTCAAGGTTCCCATCACGGAGGCTTGAAGACTGTTCAGTAGAGAAAAGTACTAGGCACTTACTACTGGGCACTTGATGGGTTAGAAAGCAGAGCTGCAGGAACATGGTAGGATGCACCTAAACTCATGGAATGGGAGGCAGGATGAAGTCCTGTGTCCTAGGCCCTCATGGAGGGCCGCTCCCACTGCATTGCACTTACATTCTTTCTGTTCCAGTCTCACCAGCATCAGAATGATCTGGAGGGCCTGGGAAAACACATTGCAAGCTCCAACCCTCAACCCTTCAGACCTGCCAACCTATTGGATTTGAGTCGGGGCCCAAGAATTTGTGGCTTTAACAAGCTCTCAGGTGATTTGAGACCTTTTGGCAAAGGACAAACAGTGAGAACAAAATTGCCATAGTTACAACTCCTATCTTTCCGTCCACTTGTTCATTGAGAGAGGGATAGAGAGCAGAATATTTGATCTATGACTCAGCCATAGATGTTTATACAGTATGAAGAGGAAAAAATCAAGATTTAATCAGGTGGTAGAGTGGACTTCCTGTACACAGCCTGAGCGTCTTACCAAGGCAAGTGTATTTTCTGGGCCAGTGAATGGGGAGGGACATAAGTATTTATGAAAGACTATTATTTGGGTTTCCTTTTTTTAAAAAAATGTATTCTCTCATACAATACATTCCAACTGCATTTTCCTCGTCCTCTACTTTTCTCCTCCTCTTCTCTCCTGCCCCCACCCATTCCTCCTGTTTCCCTTCAGAGAAGACCAGGCCTCTCAGGGATATCAACCAAAATGACAAAACAAGTTACATAAGTCTAAGCACAAACACTCATCTCAAGGGCAAGTGTTGCAACCCAGAAGGAGGAAAAGGGTCCCAAGAACAGGCAAAGAGTCAGAGGTACTGCCACACGGCCACTGTTAGCAGTCTTGGGGTTCTTTTTTAATGGTGGTGAAGATAAACCCAGAGCCTTGCAGGTGGTCAGCCAGTATTCTACCACCGTGTTATAAACCAAGGCTCCTTTTCTAGGATCCTGTAGCATGAAGGAACTTAGCTCCACATTGCGCCAAACTAGCTCCCAGACAGCTACATTTTTGCTTCAGAAGAAGCAGAACCCCAGAAGTGGAGGAGCCCTCTGCCTGTTAGAGACTACAGCTCTGAGGACTCCCGGGTGGCCAGCCCATGCCCCCTCACCTCTCTGCTGCTCACAGACCCAGAGCACAGGTGGAAATAAGAAGAATTGGGCAAGGAAATGGAAAAAGAAAGCAGGCAAGTGACAGAAATGGATGGGGAAACAAAGAGGAGGAAGAGCACTTTCAAGTAAAACTCAGAAGGTGCATGGGCGCATGGGCAGATGGAACCGATTTGCTCTCAAAAGTCAGACTTCCAGTCCTAGCATTTTAAGCTTGTTACTAGATTTTCAGAACCTTGATTATTTCATTTGTAAAATGAGACTATTGACTAATCAAGTATTTAGTCTTTCTTGAGCAGATGTGAGGTGATTGGTTATGTATGTGAAAACCATTTGCAAACTGTGACCATCAAAGCCAGGTGTGTGTGTGTGTGTGTGTGTGTGTGTGTGTGTGTGTGTTGTCAAGATATATCTGCCCATATGGATGCTGTGCTTTCTTCATTACCCAGCAGGCTTAGCATGACTGTGCAGGGGTAAGATGTTCTGGGGCTAAGAGTCTAGAGGCCTATTCCCCCCTTTAGTCAGGTGTTCTCTTAAATTTTTCCTGTATTCGTCTTTGTAAAGGGACATACACTGGAAAGAGTCAGTCTTCATTGGTAGGTCTGGAAGCTACACTCACCATGGAATTATCCTTCAATCATGCCTCTCCAGACCTAATCAGAGATGCCTCAGCTCCCTCCAATCTTGCCTTTTCCATCTTGATTTCAACTTTAATTTTTAATTACCTGCTCTTATGTGTCATTTTGAATGGATTTGCTATGCCAGAGATTCTCCAAATAAATGAGCTTCTAAATTGGTCTTTATGTAATTAGACAAGAACTCAATTATTTCCAACATTCTAACTATCTGAGACTTGGAGAAAAATATGCTGTCACCATCAATAGTTTAAAAGTCTACTGCTAGGCTATTGCATTAAAACAGCAACTTAAAAGATTTTGTTTGAATTATATCGCAATAGCTAGTGTCTAACAAGTTTCCATTAGGAGGACAGAGTGACTCCTACCCGAAAATGCATTGTGTATCTGTTCTTCCTCTTATTAAAAAAAAAATCAGTGCTTGGTATTTATCATCAATCTCACGCCGGTAAGATTACAATTTATTATCACAGATACTGATTAACTAGCCATTTCTCTACATAAAAAGCCATGATGTGCTTGCTGGAAATCCTCCGTATTCAACTCGGTTTCAGCTCTTTTTCTTATTAAGCAATACTAAGCATGAGATTTTTATCTTTTTTCCCCAAAGATGAGTGCAATTACAATCCGATTTCATAAATTTTAAAATGCATTTGATTCATCATTTATCTATTTGTGAATTTTAAACCATTTCTGTAGTGTTGCTTCATTTCTATGCAAATAACATGATTTACATTCATCGGTGGCATGAATTAAATCCTCCTGGTGATTTCCATATCGTGGTTATAATTACAGACACATTTTCCCCTTCATTGTCATTGTGTGTCACATAGCGTCACAGCCCCCTGATCTGCAGTGGAGAGCTTTGTGATGGGTAGATACGAGGCCTAAATCAAGACCCTTCATCTTGATGTTCCAGCGGATGGTGGCAAGGCCAGGGGCTTTAGCGCCAATCTCAGAAACTCTGCAAAGCAGCCATGCATATGGCATCCTGAAGGCTACAGGTCCAGCGGGGATGTCTTTACGTAGTACTGCTTTTGCTTACTGATCCGGCCACGCTTCTTCCCTTTCTCCTCCGCTAGCTGGTCTCTCAGAGTCCACACACCACACTCCCACAACAGCACAACACTTGCTTTTATCTCCGCTCTCATCTAGGAAGTTCCTCTGAGAACCACACGTGCTTCCATTCGCTCATCCATTCATGTGGTCATTCAGAAAGTATTTATCCAGCGCCAAGCAAGTTTCAGACCTAGGAGGTGACCAGACAGGTGGAAATCCTGTCCTTATTAAGAGACACGTTAGTGAGAGTCCCTGTCCCCTGTGTAGAGCGTAGAAAGTGGGTGTTCCATCTCACTTACTGGAACTCGCCCGTTCTCCAGCACTGTGCCACCTGCTCCTGTGTGGCTGTATTGTCTTTGTTGGTTCACTCTCGTCTCCAGATCCGGAGGTGATTACCTCTCCTCCTGCTCTCTTTTCATTTCTGACTGTCATACTGACTTGGAATCTGCTTTATATTGATACACTATTCACTTTTCAGAATTCCATTGTGGTTATTCTAGTTGTCATAACACCCCTGGAAACAGCATTATCATCTGTATGCCCTTCCTTCCATTCTTCTTTCCTGAATAAACTCTGTGAGTCTCCGTTGCTGTGGGCCACAGGCCTAGCTCATGGGCAGGTATTTGGGGGAGGGGAGCGGCGTAAACATTGATAAATAAAGCCGTGTTGCACAGAGTTCATCAGATTACCCCACAAATGAGTATGAAACCACTGTGAAGGTTAGTTACCAAAGTTCATGGTCACAGCAGGATTACATAATAGTCTTAACCAAGTCCAAACCAGGAAGGACTTTTCTGAGGTTGAAAAGCATGAGGTAAAAAGTGATGGGGACAGGCACATGAAGAGTGAGCCACGTAGAGGAACCCACGTGGTCAAAGAGCGTGACCCTGAGACTCCTGACTCTCCAAGATGAAGGTCTTTCTTTCATCCCTCTGACAATGCTCTGCTCTCGTTCTGTCTTTCCTTTTGTTCGGTTATCGGCTTTATGAAGACAGTGGTCATGGCTTACGTTTCATCCTTAAGAGAACCTGTGGCATATGGTCACAGCAGGTACCCAATACTTATTTTAATTAAGTTGAATAAATGGAATTGAGTCGATAATAGGTAATCTTATGGTTTCCACTAGTATTTTGATTCTAGATACTAAAGTGAGTTGTGCGCAGGAAGGCAGGAGGCGCTGCATCTTGCTTCTCTTGGTGCACATTCACTCTCCTGGGATCCAGTCTCCATTTCACTAGACATCCAGCCTGAAATCGAGCTGTGACTTACGCCGTCAGCTGGCCTCTGAGGAAAGACCGAACGTTGACAGATAGCTTCGAGGCCTTATTCTTTGGGACACGGGGCTGTCAGCAGGGCTGGTTTCTGGGGAGGCTTTTTTCCTGGCTTGTAGTTACTCACCTCCTCACCTGGCCTGTTCTGTTTTCTCACACTCCTGGCTTCTTTTCCTTATCACATATGACGTCATGCCTACCGGAGTAGTGTGTCACTGTGACCTCAGCTAGCTAGCCTGAGTACCTCCTCCAGGGCCTAGCTCCAAATATACTGGAAACTAGGGTTTCATGTGAATTTGAGTGTGTGATTTATTCCATAACACAAAGGTACTTAACCCTTTCTTTACTGCTTCTGCAGGAGAGTGAGACCCTGGCGGGTTCTCCCTCCTTTTGTAGACTAAACAGGGTGGAGCCAGTGGAGCCATTCCAGCAGGGGAAAACTCTTAGTGCCTGCTGCTCCCGAGATTGCAGAGTTTACCCACGACTCTGTCCACTCAGAAAACAATAAACAAGCCAACACTCAAAGACAGGGAGGGCGATTCTGGGTTTTCTTTCCCCTTTCTTCCTCTCCCTTCTCCTTCTCTTCTTCCTTCCCTCTACTCCTTTTCTCCCCCTCCTCCTCCTTTTTCTCTTCCCTCTTTATCATCCTTCCTTTCTTCTCTTCTTCCCCTTCCTCCTCCTCTTTCTCTTCCTTCCTTATCTTCTTCCCTTCTTCTCTTCTTCCTCCTCCTCTTCCCTCTTCTCTTTTCCCTTCCTCCTCTTCCTCCCACTTCTTTTCTTCTTTCTCCCCTTCTCTTCCTCCCTCCCCCTCTTCCCTCCTCCTCTCATCTTCTCATCTTCTTCCCCCCTTATCTTCTTTCTCCCCATTCTCTTCTTCTTTCTCTCTCTCTTCCTTTTCCTCCCCTCTTCTTCCTCCCTCTCCTCTTCTTCTTTCTCCCCCTCTCTCTTCCCAATTCTCCTCCTCTTTCCCCTCATCCCCCTTCCCCTCCTCATCTTTTCCCCCTCCTCCTCTTTTTTCCCCTCCTTCTCTTCCTTCTCCCCATTTTTTCACAAGGACCTTTGTTATATAACTTGGTTGATTTGTGCCTCCTTCTCCTTTTTGGTCAACATGTCCCAGTAGAATTGACTTTGAAGTGCATTTTTGAATGTGGGGACCTACCTCTTAAGTCACAGAAGTCATAGAACTATGGAGAACTAGTACACTGTTTTTAAACTCCAAGAGTTGAAGTGGTTTTAGGGAAAGTCTGGAGTCTGCTAAGCAGCAGAATCTACTTCATTTACCTATCAAAGTTAACCTAGTGTTTCTGGGTTCGAAAGAATGAGCTTACAGGAATTAAAAAAAAAAAAAAGAGATGCTGTTTCTCTTGTTTGTCTGCCCAGGTGAAATAAGTCCTCTCTGTATTTTCAACTTCTGGAAGTTATTTTTCAGTGGTTTGCAGGTCTGCTCTTTTAGGTTCAAGGGTTACTTGCATTAATTCCTCTGTTGCAAAGATGTAAACCTGTTTAACGACACAGAGGTAACAAAAATTCTGACCTTCTGGACCACTGGTTCTCAGTCTTCCTATTGCTGCCACCCTTTAGTAACTTCCTCATGGTGATTAGGTGGATGGCAGAGGACGGAGGGTGGCAGGGATCTTGAGCACTCTGACAATTCAGAGAAACCAGGGTGGTTACCAAGATGTGAACCTTTGAGCTGGACTGGGAAGAATGGTTAGGCTCTAGCTATGCAACTATGGAGAAAAGGAGGGAGGGAGTGTGTTCCTGCCCCAGGGAATGGCAGGAGAGAGGAGTTTTCTCTTCGGGATAACAAACAGACCAAGCCGAGCCGCAACTACTGCAGCTTCTCCTTGCTACCTGTTGCCTAATTCAATGAACTCATGCATCTTCAAGCATGTGTGTGGTTGGGAGGATGAACTTCAGCTCTGATCTACATCCCCAGTCATTAACTCTCTGACGTAGACTTCCATCATCACCATTCTTAACCCCTGCGGTTTATCAGATGTCAAGTGGGAGCCTGTTTACCTTTTAGGTAGTAGTTGCTCTTATAATCACACTGCTCTCCAAGGGAGCTATGTAATAGCTGCTCACGACGCTTGTACTTCTAGTTTATTCTGTGAGGAATAAATCAGCCAACTGGAAAGGGAAATAATTTCATTTAGGGTCATGCTGTAGGGCACTTCTTCAACCCCCACCATGCTGAATCTAGTCAGTTGCCTCTGTGTAACTGATGCACGCAGCCAGTGGTCTTCAACTTTGCACGGTACTCTTATTGAGAAGGCGGCAGGACACCACACCGAGGGCCGCCTTACACTCAGCGAGCCTTGTTTCCTACTTCAAGCTCATCTAGGAGAAATATGAGACTGGAGAACCTTCTGAAGTCACTGTGATGACAGGTTAGAAAAGTTCTTCTTTTCCTCTTGAAGGGAGTGTGTCAGTGAGACTGTTCAAGGAAAAGTGGATTTTGAATTAAACCTTGAAACACAGGGGTGGTTCCATTCATCAGGTTTCCTCGTGCTCGCAGGGACATACAGTCTCTCGAACAGCACGGGGTTTGTTTTCTTTGGTGCGAAGAAGCTGCCAGCTGAACTGAAAGGTCACGGTGAAATCTCTTGCCTGACAATGTGCCTTTTCCTCTCTGGCTTCCGTCTTTGTGGTAATGTCTCACATTTCTGTTCAGATTCCTTAATAAACGACCACAAATCTTTGTCTCTCAAAATCCAAAAACGTTGTACGGATGTCACATTTTAATGATGGACATTTCTGTCTAGATTGTTCATTAGCTTAATAACTCACAACATTATACGAAATGATGTTTTTCAGCATCAATTTTAGCCTGATGACTTCTGTTAACTCCCTGGGGGTTTTGATGTCTACTCCCCAGGATGAATTCAAAATTTATTCTTGGAAAAAGGTAATGTGGATCTCCTTGTCAGCATTGAACAGAACACCTGGTCTCACTCCCGACCACCCTCTCATTACAGATGAGGAATATATCATAAACAGAGCCATCAGAAAGCCAGATCTAAAGGTGAGTAAATATATACCGTCTTTGAGATGCTGGAGAATTAAAGAATCATATTTTATGTGTATGAGTTTACTTGCATATATGTACTCAAAGATGCTTCAACGGTCAGTCATGGACTTAGGTGTTCGCTATTTCTGAGCAGTAGCCTCAGAAATTGTCAAAAGGTAACAGACCATTCCATTTTATGGCCTGAGATCAAACTTACCAGTGACCTCTTCATTCTGGCTTGTGGATATTTTGTTTGTATCATGTTCTCTGTTTTTCAGTCTGGCTTGATGTGAGCCCAGTGTGTGTGTGTGTGTGTGTGTGTGTGTGTGTGTGTGTGTGTGTGTGTGTGCGCGTGCACATGCGCTCTCATTCTACACATAGCTTGTTGCTTACAATGAATGCATCCAACACAGATCATCAAATTTGTACAATTAAAACCGTCAGCATCCCTCACTTAGTGCACTTTAAACCCTAAAGTCAAGGGGCTTGCAGATTTACTCTGAGTCTGGCTTCAACCATTTCCTGTGAGGATGGAGCCTGAAATGCTGGAGCCAAGACTCCAGCCTCTGGAGTGACGTAATCAAAACCATTGTCAGGAGCAAAGCAATGGTGATAATAATACCTGAATTTCTTCAGGAAGACCTGAAGATACTTAGTGCGATGAGCACTAAGCATTCATGGACCACAGCTGTGGCTGTTGGCTCAGTTTGCAGGACCACAGGGAACTTTCCAAAGGAATTTAAGCAGTAAAGGAAGCAACTGGAGGTTCCAACCTGGGCTGTGTTGGCTAACAAGCCCCAGGGTTGGTTACTTCCAAATGTTCTTTCCTCCCTGTGTTTGACAACTTACAAAGGACACATTTTTCCCGGTGGCAATTTGCTCCAGTTTCATATGGAAAACTGATTGGAAATAGGCATGTTTTCAAAGAATTTCTTTTGTAACAAATCTCATTGGAATTTTTACAAATTATAACATTTAGCATTTTTGCTTGATTTCCAGAGAGAGGAGGGAGGGAGAGAAAGAGAGAGAGAGAGAGAGAGAGAGAGAGAGAGAGAGAGAGAGAGAGAGAGAGAGAGAGAGAGAAAGGGAGAGCGAGCGCTATATCATCACGGAATAGAATTATGATTTAGTAAGGCTTTGGCACTTAGAGATTTAAACTGTATTTTCTAGTTGACATATGCTTTTACATAGCATTCATTTATTTTACCAAAATGTATTGAATACTTTCATTACGCACCAGTTAGAGGCTTTTCCCAGCTTCAAAATGTACCTGATGATTGACTATAACATTAATAAATATAGACTACACAGAAAGGAACTGAATGGAACTTAGAAGTAATCTGATCAAATGCTAAAATTTATTCCTGGAGAAACTGAGGCACAGGGAAAGTTAGTTGAGGTTCTCAAGGATGCAAACAGAAGAGCAGCTAAACCAGGAAGCCTTGAGGGGTGTTCCTCAACTTCAGCTGCACATTAGAATTACCTGAATAATTAAATCTTGTGGCCATGGGACCCAAACAGCAATATTCCTTAAAGCTTTCTGGGTGATTCTTATAAGCACCCTGGGGTGATAACCATTGCCCCACAGCATACCCAGAGCCCCACTGCTTCTCTTCGTGCTTACTGAGGTTGCCAGTTCTTGGGATTTGTATCGCATAAAAAACTGCTTAAGGGAAGCAGAAGAATGGTCATAAGCAAGAACCTTTTCCTTTCCTCTGCCAACACCTGCAGAGCCCCGCTCAGCAGAGTACACTTGACTGCATCAGACTCCTCTTTCTCCTTGCAGCCGCCTTGCTCTTCTTCATCACGTCTTCTGTAGGCTACTCTGCACACACATCGCCTGAGAGGCAAGGATGCCCCTGACTCATGCTAGCATCTGGGTTGCTCCCAATGTAGCCCTAGTTTATGCCCCCAGCCTTATCCTTCACTCTGCAATCAGCAGGCCTGTTCTCTTGCTTCTTTCTTGCCTCTCAACTAACTGGCATGTGGTCTCATTGACTTACTCTTTTCAGTCTTCATCGAATGAAAATTCTTCCCACCCTTTAACGTTCTGGTTCTGATGTTATCTCTTCCATGATGCCTTCAGCCACCTGCCTTTTCTATATTTCTGCAGTATTTTAAGGCAACATATTAATGTCGTTTTATATATAGATGTATTATTATATATTTATTACAGATGTTTCTCATATTGGACTACAAAGCATAACTTTTATCTTGTAATATGTCTATTGCCTTATTAGTTTGCAAGGTAGAGAAATGTTCAGACTGCATTTCATTTACTCACATATTTATCTGTGTGGTGAAACAGCTGGCCGGATGATGACTTCTAATAAAAAAAGCTGTGTGTGTAAAGGAGTAGGGGATGGAAAGTCAGGGAAAGAAAAAATTTAAGAACCACCTCTGGCTCTCCCATTGCCTCTTCCACAAATATCTCTTTAGCTGCTGAGTTTCTGATCTTCAAACTGGAGACTCTTGTAATAGTTTTTTTTTTCCTCTTTGTAGGTGAGATACATAACAGTGCAGAAAATAAGATATGTTTGGAATAACTTAGAAGGACAGTTTCAAAAAATTGGGTAAGTTGCTTCAGCAAATGTATACAAAGAAGGCAAGCAATGTCTTGCAAGCGTCACTGTCACTGGATTTTTCTTATTGTTTTAGCTCCCTGGAAGACTGGCTCAGTTCTGCGAAGATACATCAAAAATTTGGATTAGGTCTGACATCAGAAGAACAGGAGATCAGGTACTACAGGCATTGTGTCTATACTAGCTCCAAAGGGCTGTGATTGACTAGCCAGCCCAATGCTTGATCTCATGTATCTTCAGAGAAACCCCATCCCCTCTTTTGATGGAATTGGGGGTAGAACAGGTATGACCACAAATCTGGTAGAAGATATGTGCGGTGCGAGGCTCATAAAGATTTCATGGCTTGAACAAGGTCACAAAGATGGAAACACACACACACACAAACACTCACACATACAGACACACACCCCACACATGCATGTGCACTACAAGTACACATGGTGGGGGAAATTGAGCTCCATAAGGTCACAAAGATGGAAACACACACACACCACACATGCATGTGCACATGGTAGCACACATGGTGGGGGAAACTGAGCTCCACAAGGTCACAAAGATAGAAACACACACATACACGCACACACACACACACCACACATGCATGTGCACATGCTAGCACACATGGTGGGAGAAACTGGCTGAGCTCCACAAGGTCACAAAGATGGAAACACACACACACACGCGCACACACACACACACACACACACACACACACACCACACATGCATGTGCACATGCTAGCACACATGGTGGGGGAAACTGAGCTCCACAAGGTCACAAAGATGGAAACACACACACACACCACACATGCATGTGCACATGCTAGCACACATGGTGGGAGAAACTGGCTGAGCTCCACATAACACCATTCATAGTGCTTTGGATCAAGACCTTACGAGGTGTGTGCATAGCTCCACCATTCCAAATTGATCACTAGCGCAGAAACAGGGTACAGAGAGGGCACTTGATTGTCCAGAACCTGAGGCTTTGAGCAAATATCTTTTCCATTTGGGTCTTAATCTTGTAGCCATAAAATGAGGAGAAAAGGCTCGAGATGCAGTTTGGCCACTAAGGGCACTTACTGCTCTTCCAGATGACCTGAGTTTGCCTCTGAGCACTCAGCTCAGACTCCTCACAGCACAGGGAACAGTTGTGGAGGATCCAGTGCCCTCTTCTGGCATCATGCACAATTTCAGACACATGCGTGTACACACACACACACCTTAAAGCGGGAGGGGTAGAGACCTATTCCTGGTACTTGGAGCAGATGGAGCCCATTGCAGTATTGCCGGCATGCTTGTAAGCAATGCAGTATCGCGGTGTGCCCCTTACTCCTACTGAAGCAGACTCCTTATTTTCTTGAGATTACCTAAATTATTCGTGTTTACATAAAAATGGAGGACCATAGTGAATGCATTTTGCAAAGCTGTTTTATCTGAGAGTCTAAACGGAAGGCCCAGAGAATGGTTAATATTCTCCACAAGAAAAGTATTCATAAAGGCCGTGTCTCTGCATAATCGAAATGTCCCAATTCTGGGATTTTCAGTTAGTGGGATGTATAAGTCCCATGTTGAGCTTTTTCTGAGAATCAAGGACTTTTCTGCTCACATTAAAGCAAATATTCAGCCTCACTGAACTCCTGAATATGGGCATAAACAAAAGATATGGTTTTTCCATGTCACTAAAAATATTCAGTCTTCATGATTTCCCCAGTCCATTTTCAGGGACTAGTGTGGGGGGGGGGAAGAAAGAGTTGAGAATGTATGGATTCTGAAAGTATTTGGGATAAAGTAGCTAATATTAGATACCAAAAGTATTGCTTAGGGAAATAGTTAGACTTCAGGGAGTGTAGTTCAATGGAAGCAGGATGATCTGGTTTTCTGGGTTTGCTCCTGGGACCCCTCATACTCTTCAGTTCCTTTGAGACATGTGGGTGTGCTATGTAACAAGAGACACTTCAGTTGACCCTGGGAAGTGAGACAAGGAATGTGGAACAGACTTTTTTTTTTTTGAATGTGCAGGGAGCTAGTTTTCTTTCATTGCTGTGACTGAGTGCTCTGTGGTCTCTCTCTGTAGGAGGTTAATATGTGGGCCTAATGCTATTGATGTTGAAATCACACCTATTTGGAAACTGCTCATCAAAGAGGTAATTTCTCCAGTATTTTGCCCGGACATTGGGTAGAACATGATGAAATTTTGGTCTGGCCAGCTGGGGATACTGCTTGTTAATAAGATGTCTTAAGAGAACGCCAACCATGCTTTCTGGACATGCCATGCGCCCCTTTCCTTCAAGCTCTGTGCACATTGCACACTCCAGTGCAGGCGGTGACACTCATGGGTCCTCTTCTTATCTGATGATTTAGACGAATGCTGGGGTTTCCCCTTTTCTTAAAATACTGTGCTGCTTAGCCCATTTCAGTTCTGTGAAACCGAAATCACATTTATTTTAGAAACAAAAAATATTTTTCTTAGACAATGTATACAGTTACTCAGCATTCAAAGCTGTAAGGAGAAAGTCCTTTCTGTTTAGCCTTTCTAAGGTCTGCTGATCTTAATGTTTGTGTGAGAGGGAATGAAGGGGTGGCCATCATTTGCTAAGGTAAAAATGCTCTCTTGTGATTTATTGTTGGATTTATTATTTTTAAACCATATAGCAGTCCTCTGTGTATTTCTGATATTCCATCTCCATTCATCTTTGTCTGAAAAAGGCTTCCCAAATTCAGGACACTTTCTCAATATTTCTAAACATGTTTGAGAATGACAAAAAGCAAAGCAAATTGGTTGAGAGAGGTTCTGTGGGCTTCCTCCCTCACCAGAAGCCAGGACTTCTGTCCCTGTGAATTTGAGAAAGGCACAACCTATCTTTAACTAAAGCAGGACTGCCATCACTGATGTTGATGTCTGTTCCCTCCCAGTGACCTAGATGTGTGGTTACAGCTTGCCCCATCAGCGTAGCTCCCTACTTATGGAAAAAGGCAGTCTTGTTTTCATCCACAGCATTGTTTGTGGCAGCTGTTTTGCCATAGAGTGGACACTAGATAGGGTAGTTTAATTCTGCAAACCTGAGTGTGTCACTTTTCTGGAGTCCAGGAAGTATAAATGGGAGACGATAATATCTGCTCTTCATTGATTACTCTGATGCTTGCCACAATGACACGTGAAGAGCAACTTTGTAGATTGCTAAGTGCAGCAGTGATTAAAATAAGTGCTCCGGGCTTAGAACACTTTAAGAGTTTAGATTTTTGGATCCATGACAATCATAGCTGTATGACCTTGAGCAAATTTCTCGAGATCTGAAGCTCTGTCCTTATCTTCATAATAGAGATAAGTAATGACTTCTGTTTAATGCGGTAATTATGGGAAAGAAATGAAAAGATTTAGGTGATGTGGCTCAGCACATTCTCTAGCACATAGGAACTGCTGATCAAATAGAACCATGAAAAGAATAGCATTTTGCACGGGGTGATTGATGTCACAGTGCCAACTACGACAACAAGCCAATGAACATCTCTGTGTGAAGTCCGAATGCCATTCTTGTCTTCCTGTCTTTATGTCTGCTAACAGGTTCTAAATCCATTTTACATCTTTCAACTCTTCAGTGTCTGTTTGTGGTTCAGTGAAGATTACAAGGAATATGCCCTTGCCATCATCCTCATGTCTGTCATTTCCATAGCTTTGACCGTGTATGATCTCAGACAGGTGAGTTTCCCTTGGCCGTGCAGTTGACTTCACCAGTTTGCTTTTCTACAAGAGTCTTGAGACAGCATTGCCCCATCCATGTGAAGCAAGATTGTGTTTATGAAAGCAGAGCACAACTGCCGCCGTCCAGGGGGTAACCCCTTTCCCTTGCTGCACATCCCAACCTTCAGAAGACATAGGAACCTGTGTTAATATACACTCCTTGATCTTTTGGCTCATTTGGTGTCTGCCTACTGAAGTTCTAGTTCACTACTTGGGTTTCATTACACTTATAACAGAGGGTCTAGGTGATGTTGGGAGAAACCCACATAGCCCAGATGAGTTGATCACGTATGAACCCATAAGTACCAACTTCCTCCTGGCAAGTTTTCTGTACACCCTGATCAAAGTGTTCTCCCACACTGTAAGAATACACTTCAAGCCGTTTCTCTTCAGAGGTGCCTGTCTTTTCATCTCTGCGTGCTCAGCAGACAATCTCACAAATGATGTCTCCAAATTGATAAAAGCCTAGTATGAAATTTGCTCAACTCCCCACTCTCTATTGCCAAATGCTTCATTCTCTGCAGCCCTGGCTCTGCCTCCCTCTCACCACAGTAAAGGAAACACCTAAGATATCATCATCTGTCTGCACCCAGACACCTGCTCTTACCTTTAGGGTGATCATGCAATCCACGGGGACTCTTCTCTACCTGCCTTCCCAAGCTTCGTCAGTCTTAAGCACAAAACTCTAAGAAAGGAACATTTTCTCTTTGCTCTGCACCCACCTTCAGTTGCTGCTGTGGCTTCCTTCTTCCTCTTACTACAAATCTTGACTTTTTATACCTTCTCTCATGCTCTGAACAGCTTTCTTTCACTCTTTACGTGCTGACATGATTTCTTCCTTCATGCTTCCAACTAAACAACTTTTGTTAATGGCACCAATACAATCCCAAAGTCTACAGGTAATTTGAAATGAAATTAAAAAAAAATTTAAAATTAACTAGTCATTTTCTCTTGTACAAGGAACAGTATGCGGGTATGTTAAATAATTTAAGGCAGAGAAACACTGTAAATGAAAATAGAATCCCTTTCCACTGAAAAAATAACCAGTGTCCAGGCTGGACTTTTAGGACCTACTGGGGTCAGATGTTCCTTACATTTTAGCATCACACACACACACACACACACACACACACACACACACATTTTTCAGAATAAAAGTATACCATATGCACTATTTTGTAGTTGCATTTTAACTAAGTATATTTTTAATATTGTTCCATATCAACACAGGTATTTTCCTTAGATCTAATGTAGTTTTATAATTATGTGCTGACTATTTTGACTGCTGATAGATTCTTAGGTGTTTCATAGTCTTTTGCTACTAAAGCAAAGCGGCAATGAGAACTTTAAGGTTTTTCATCTTTTATATCTATAGTAACTTGTATTACATAGAAGTATGTGTCTAGTTTATTGTTTGTAAATTTATTTATCTACATGACTAAGTGACTAAAATATATAAATATCTTAATATATATTTTAAAAATATATCTTTAAAAGTTTATTGACAGTAAGAGTCATGTTTCTGTTGTTTTCCATTCTATCTTCTCTCTTAACACAGCCTCAGGAACATAGAAGCTGCTAGTGAATGCTGGTTGAGTAGATGCAGAAATGAATGAAAGGACGAGTTAGTAGCATAATACTCTCTGCCCACATCTGATTGTACTGAATATTCTTAAGGCAAATTTATCCAATTTAAAAACAATTCAGGCCAGGCGGTGGTGGCGCACGCCTTTAATCCCAGCACTCGGGAGACAGAGGCAGGCGGATCTTTGTGAGTTCGAGACCAGCCTGGTCTACAAGAGCTAGTTCCAGCACAGGCTCCAAAGCCACAGAGAAACCCTGTCTCAAAAACAACAACAACAACAACAAAATAAAAACAATTCAGAGTGTCATTTAAATATTCTATGACAAAATATTTCATATGTATATTTCATATGTATAATGGTCACTATGATTTCTCTACCCCATTACCTTCTCTCATTCTTCCCCCATCCCACCGAAACCTTTTCTCCAACCAGGCCCTCTCCTCCTTTGATGGTGTGTGTGTGTGACCCACTGACTTATTAAGGTTGCCTGTGTAAATTTGGATTAGGTGTTGTTTTCTGGAGCAGAGGCAACTTACCAGTGACTCTATCCCTGAAGAAAACCACACTCTCAATTCCGGCAGCCATTAACTTCTCACAAGCCTCCTGGGAGAGGCGGAGCCTTGTGAGCCTGTCCCTTTAGGGAGTGTATCAAATAATAATAGTGGGATGAAAACCTGAAATGATTGGAAGCTTAAACAGGTCATTCACCCAATGCTTTCTTATTAAATGTGGAATAAAACACATTTCTTTATTTTTGTCTCTTGCTGTGATTCACTCTCAGTGCGATTAAATTATCAAAAAGAAAAAATCACCAGTGGAAAGATGATCTCTTCCACCCAGGATCTCCAGCTGGCAGCCTAAAGCCCTTCATGTTGACAGAGGGCTCGCTCGATTCTGAGCTTCATGCTGGGGTCTGTACTTAAATAGATAAACGTTGTTTGTTTTCCTTCTCTTTGCAGCAGTCTGTAAAACTGCACCATCTTGTTGAATCGCATAATAGCATAACAGTCTCTGTATGTGAGCGGAAAGGTAAGTTCCGCTATTTTATACCTATGCGTTATAGACACAGGCTGTCAGAAAGTGACTTGAATTTGGTTTTTCTGATCATTCGTACCAACTCATCTGCATGTGTATTGTTCTCATACATTTGCTTAGAAAGAGGAATCTGAGATCTTCTATCATAACAAGGAAACCCACTTTATAGAGGTTGAGTTAGCATGGCAAACCAAACATACCTGTAAGGTATAGAACAAGGTAGATTATGACATATGTGTATACTCAAAAAAGTATCGACACCATCAAGCCGACAGCAAGACTTACGGCCTACAGTTGTCTTGAGTCCACTTGTCCTTCCTCACACTTTGCCTCCTTCATACACAAGCAATCTTGTATCTGTATTCTGTCACTACAGGTTAACATCTCTATTTAGAATTGTACGTGAATGGTATTGTATGAGATGCATTCTTTTGTCTTTTATAATGTATTTTGAATTAATTTGTCAAGAGGAGAACAAAGTTTACAGTGTAAGATTCACCAGCTTGTGTTAAGAGTATTAATATAGTACATTATTTTTTATTTCCTAAGGTATACCATTAGATGGATATACATCTGTTTAATTCATCTGAGGATGACATTTGAGTTATCTCGTTTTTGTTGTTGTTGTTACGAGCCTTAGTGCTGTGAACAGTCAGGTGTGGGTCCTTTCATAGGCACACTCTGTCATTCCTTGTGTGCACCTAGTTACAGAGCAGCTGACCTTGAGGTAAATGCTCAACATTCTAAGAAGAAAATAGTTTTCCAAAGTGATTGCAGCATTTCCGTTCCCTCTTGCTGCATATGAGAATCTCATTTCTGCACTCCTGCCCCCACTTCGTATGGCCAATCTATGTAATTTTAGCCACTCTCATGTGAGGAAGCGTCTTACCGCTTTAGTTTGCATTCCTCCAATGGCAAGTGGCCCCTAACATCTTTTCAGGGGTTTCTGTGTGACTCACATGTCTCTTCTGAAGGGTCCATTTCTATTTTTCCTTAAGCAGATTGTCTTGTGATTAAATTCTCAGCCTGCTCTCAGACACCTCCTCTCAGTCTACGATAGATCTCATTTTCTTCACAGCATCTTTCAAAGGGCAAATGCTTTTGCAATTCTTAAAGTCTAGTCAACGAGCCTTTTCCTTTAAGGGTTATACTTCTAGTCTAACTTCTAAGGCATCTTTGCGGATTCCAAGGTCATCGAGCTTCTCTATATAGTTTTAGTTCCATATTGTGGTTTCACCATTCTGCTTTGTGTGTTTTAGACCCAACTTCACTTTTCCCAATCAGGTATTTAAATACTCTGACGCTGTTTCTTTAAAAAGGCTGACTTTGCACAGTGGGTTGCCTTTGTACCGTAGCTAAGAGCTCCTTGTCTAAGAAGGTGGGCCACTTTCTGGACTTCAAGGTTTGTTCTTTCCTTATCCTATCAGGGTCACACAATGTCATTTCTAATATGACCTAAATTAGCAATGTTAGTGTTTCAGTTTTATCTCTTTCGGGGCTTCTTTGATGTATCAGACCCCACCTTTGGGTTAATAGGGATTGTTAATTTGGAACGATCTAGCATCACCATGGAGACAAGCTTCTGGATGTACCAATGAGTAATTATGTAGGTCAGGTTAGCCTCAGCATGCCTGTGAAAAATGATCTTTATTATGCTAACTGAGGTGAGATGACTCACTTTGATGGTGGGTGGCGTGACTCTGAGACCCTAGACTGAGTGAAAAGGAGAAAAGCTGAACACTAGTATTCTTTTTTCTCCTTGACCAGATGCAGTGTGGCCAGCTGCCTCAAGGTGCCAGACTGCTTTCGTGGTTGGACTGCATTCTCTCAGTCTGGAAGCTGAAATAAATCCTTCCCCCTTTTAAGTTGCTTATTGTCAGGTGTTTTTGTCAGAACAAGGAGAGAAGTAATTAATACAGAAAACTAGCACTGTGGAATGATGTTGCTGTGATAAATATGACCATGTGAGTCTTAGGTCCTTGAGATTATTTTGTGCCTAGAACATGGAAGAGTCTGGTATTTCAGGTAGAATAGTTCTAGCCTGTTGGAAACAGAGCTTAATGAGTCATTCTGATGGGAATCGAGGAGACAAGAAAAGCTGAGAGAAACAGACAGTGGTTGCCTGGCTCATGAGGTTTCAGAGAGGAACAAGGACTCCATCAGAAACTGGGCTAGGGGCCATTCATGTGATAGTTTGGCCAAGAACCTTGTTTCATTCTATCCATGTCTGGAGAACTTAAGTGAAGCTGAATTCAAATGTAATGGAGTAATTAGTTAGATGGAGGAGATTTCTTGACAGGAAAGCATTCATTGGCTATTTCATGGTTACCTTTTCCTGCACTTATCCATGCTCCAGTGAAATGGAGCAGAAGTTTGGGCAGAAGGATGCAAAACTGTGCGGTTGGTTGAGGAGGAAGAACTTTGGAACTACAGTACATACTGAAAAAGAGACTAATTTTTAAAAGAAGTATCTTCTTCTACGTTGGGGCAATAAGAAGTGTACCCTGATGGCAAGACTCCGTTCATCAAAGGTTGAAACTTGACATGTGAACTTATCTGAAAGGAAGAGAGCTGAAACTGAGATTACAGCTAACAGGAATTCCTACTCCTTTAACTCAACTGCCTAAAGAAAGTTTTTTCCAGGGTTCTCACATAGATGCTAATAGAGCTGGGGTCCACAGAGACCAGGTTATAGCTTAAGATGGCAGAGAAACTTGGCAGCACTGTCCATATGTTATTGATTTCGGAGGCATGAAAGACGCAATGATAGAATCCATGATCATGGTCCCCCCTCCCCCCAGAGCTGCTATAGCTAGGAAATGTGTGACAGGGTCAGAGTCCTAGAGTCCTCAAGTGGGCGCTGGTTGAATCTGTAGTGTCTAAGTGTCAGCAGATACACCAGGATGCTAGGACCGTGGTATATCTGATGGGGAAAGTTGCAGGTAGGGAGCAGAATTGGCCTAAGAAAGAGACTTCATATGGTGTAAGTGCCAGAAATAGACAGGGAGGTTGCCCAAGCCCTGTGGAGCCCATATGATTATGAACCCCGGGTGCTGGATGTGGAGCTGTAGGGTTTGATATCTGCTCCGCTGCATTTAGATCATGCTTTGCTTTCAGCATTCCTTCCTGAGGGCCCATTCTTCTCTTGGGAATTAGAATGTTTATAGCAGCGGCTCTCACCCTGTGTGTCATAACCCCTTTGGGATTTGAAAGACCCTTTCACAGGGGCCACATAGCCGAGATCCTGAATATCAGATATTTACATTACAATTTGCAACAGCAGCAAAATCACAGTTATGAAGTAGCAATGAGATAATTTAATTTTATGTTATGGGGGGTCACCACAATGTGAGGAACTGTATTAAAGAGTCACAGAACTACAAAGGTTGAGAACTACTGGTTTATGGTGTGATATTGCATGCTAAAAATATGTAACTCATAACTAAAAATGTGAGCCTTTTAAACATAACTTAAGAGTTGCTCTTAATGCTTAGGTTAGACTTGGACTGTGGGCTTTTGAATAGTGCTGGAACTGTTAAAGACTTTAGGGACTTTTAGAGACAGACTAAATGTATATCACATTTTGAGCTGAAAAGGAAATGTCCTAGTGATAAGAGTGGAGTGTTATGACTTAAAATGGTGTGCTCAAGTGACAAGTTGATCAGAGATGGTTTGTGACGGTTAATACTACCGCCAACTTGACAAGCTGTGAAGTCCCCCAGGAGTCAGGTCGATGATGGATGATCTCGAGCAGTTCTGATTCTGAGCATGTGCCTGAAAGATTATCCTCACTAGGCTGAGGGAGGTGGGTTGTCCTACCTTAACCATGTCTGGCACCCTTCTGCGGACTGGGTTCCTGAGTGGAATAAAAAGGAGAAGCCGGTTGAATAGCAGTATTCACCTCTTTGCTTCCTGACTGTGGATGCACTGTGGCCATCTGTCTCTGAGTTCCATCACGGTGATTCCCTCTTCGTGATGGACTGTATTCTCTTGGACTGTAACCCCTCCCTCCCTCAAGTTGATTATGGTCAAGTATTTTGTTGTAAAAGTGAGAAGACACCGTCACAAATACAGACTTCTTTCTTTTCAACATGATTCAGAAAATGATTTCTTTAATGATTTACTTCTTTAAATTATGAGGAGATTTTGATTGGTCTTTGTGCTGAATCTTTAGGTCAATTATAGAAAATGAACATATTTACCTCTCCGGATATTTTCTGCATGGATGTGGCTTCCTTTAGGTATCCTTTGATTCCCCTCGTCTGGAGTTCGCAGTTGTTAGTACGTGAAGCTTGCACATTCTTTCTCAGATTCATTCTGTAGTATATCTCACTTGTGGTGCTATTATAAATATTTTTAACTGCAAAGATTTGTTCATTCTCTGCTTATCTCTGGTGTGTGTACATTGACTAAGAGTGCTCTGCTGGAGCGTTAGGTATCTCATTTTTGTCATCTGAGTCTTTGTTTGCAGGCATTTTCCAGAAGCATACTCAGTGAAGAAGTTAAGATACAGTGAAGTGTGAGTTCTTAATGACTCTTATAGATGGAGTTTAGGACTAAATGCTCTGCTTTGCTGTGGGGATTGTATTTGTGTTTCCACTTTATACTGGAAGTTCCAGTTCTCAGAGACGACCAAGAATGGTTCATCTGTTTTATCCTCCGACATTCCATAATCTTAAAATAATAAACTGATGTACTCAGCAGAGAAGCAATTCTGAAAAACAGTTTACAAGGTTTGAAGAGTCCCCCACTCCAATTGTGATAGCTCATTACAGAGAGAGCCAAGCATATAATTTGGTTTAATAAATTATGCCTCAATATCATTCAAAATAGTTCTGTGTATGGTTCTGCCAACAATGTAATAGATTCATTTCACTCATTTGTTTAAGGGTTTTAGTGTCAGATTTCTAAATTTATTTTTATTTTGCATAGATACTCTAAAAATATCTCAATGTTTTAAAAATTTAAATTCATAAGATAGA
Organism: Dicrostonyx torquatus; assembly: GCA_028555095.1. Taxonomy (NCBI): domain Eukaryota; kingdom Metazoa; phylum Chordata; class Mammalia; order Rodentia; family Cricetidae; genus Dicrostonyx; species Dicrostonyx torquatus. The sequence continues at coordinate 6,716,931 of JAQHUG010000063.1, forward strand.
AGATCTTTAGGCAAGTTCAACTTCTTTCTCTCTCCCTTTGCCTTATTGATTTATCATAATCACTTTTGCTACTTTTGAATTTATTCTTAAATTTAGAAATATTAGAAAATTATATAAAAGTAACTGCTTATATTATACATACAAAAGAGATTACATAACTACACTGCCTTTTTTATGGACAAAGGCATATCAAATTTAACTATTAGTTACGCGTCTATGATTCCATGGGCCTATTATATTAGGATATACACACGCTCTTCATTCCTTATGATTCGTAGTCCTCTCACATGGAGGAACCATTATTAAATCAGTCAGTCCTCAGTTGAGTGTTTTCTCAGTCTTACACCACCATAAATAATGCTGCAGAAAAGCATTTCTATATATGTTTTTCCATATTTTCATCAGTATGTCTTTAGTATAGATTTTGAGAAGCAAAATTTCTAGCTTAGAGAATAAAGGCATACACAGTTTGGCTAGACAAATATTGCCAAATTTCATTCAGTAGAGATTGTGCCAGTTTGCATTTAGATAGAAATGTGTGAGTGCCCATTTCCTCAGAGCCTTGCCAACAGAATATGCTGGCAGATTACTTGATTTTCTAATTGGAGATGTAAACAATATTATCTCATGCATATCTGCCTTCCTACTGTTTTTGTACAGGGAAATTTTAAAAAGAGATCATTTCCATTTTCTGGAATGGCTTAAAAATAAGTTGCTGAGATTATAAAAATGGACCAGTTGCATTTGCTAAGCCACCGTGAGGACGAGGGGCCTGCTCTTGAGAACCCATGTAAAAACTGGGTACATGTGGAAGCCACCTGAAATTCCTGTGTTCCAAAAGCAGAGACAGGGGATCCCTGGGGCAAACTAGCTAGTCAGAATCATCAGCCTTAGGTTCAGCAAGAGACCCTGCCTCAACACATGAGTCAAACGTGATGGAGAATGACACTTGATGTCAGCTTGGAGTTGGCACATGCACATCCACATATTTGCACATGTATGCCCCCACCCATCCACATGCAAACATGCGGACATACATGTACATATACCACACATACAAACAGACACAAAAGGAAAAAGAGAATAAACTGCTGACATGTGGTTCCACAATTTCAGCATAGTCGAGTGTGTATTTTTTAGAGACTAGGACATCCTCCTGAGGAAACTGAAGTGTCATCAGGAAACTAACTGATAACGCTTGGTCTGCTCTTTGTTATAAGAAAGGGATCCAGAATCACACAATGGTGTTATTTGCCATATCCTTAGTATTTTTCAGTTGTTTCTTCTATGACCCATATTCTCCCAGTCTGTAGAATGTCATTATGTTTGAATTTGGCATTTCACGGACATGATGGTGTGTGTGTGTGTGTGTGTGTGTGTGTGTGTGTGTGTGTGGTGTGTTCCTTCTTATCAGGATGTACATAATTTAAATTTGTTGTATTACTAATGATGATAAGTTAGGTTACTTAATTATATGGTGTCTGCCAGTTCTTTTTAAAATTTGTTCTTTTTCCCTTTGTAATTAGTACTTATTTTGTTGAGAAATATTTTGAGACTATATAAATAGACTATCTTCATCAAATATTCACCCACTACTGATGTTTCTTGACTTAATTATTGCTTTCATACTTGATAAATAAGGACTTTCTAATTTGAACTTCTTAATTATTTAATGGCCATTTTTGCTGCAAGAAAAAAAATCCATTTTCTTTTTTACTTATGTACCCATAAGTAACCCATAACCTATGCCATTATGGATTAATGAAGTCCTGCTTACTCAATGGCTTTGTTATTCTTTATTTTTATTTACTTTGTTAAAATTTTTTCAGATTTAGGCAGCCATCCCCCTTATGTGGCTTTGATATCTCTTTTGTCTGCTTTACCGTTTTAACATTTTCTTATTTAATGTCACAGTGTATGTCCATTTTATGGTATGTATTTGCCAGATTGAGATCAGATTTTCCTTTAAGAAGTTTTTATGATTTCATTTTGGGGGTGTGGGAGTGAGGTTGGAATTGAGAACTCAACATTTGGGTGTAAAGTGTACTTGTCCTTATTTCAGACATCACTGCCCTTAGGTTTTCTCAGAAGAATATGAGATAGTCTATATTAACAAACTGACCAGAGTCATACTAATATGTAGATATTCCTATATATTTACACATTACTTTGTGATGTCTCCAACTTCATGTAATAGGGTTCTTTCAAGGTTTATGTCCTTCTGTATTTGAACTTTATTTTTTCTGTGAGAAGCCTGGTTCTCACTGACTTCACTAGATCTGCTTACTGTATTGGGTCAGCCTGGGTGTGACCAATCTTCATCATGGTTGATGCTTTCAATACGGCCAGTCTCATTGCCATGTAAACACGACCCCAACGTTTCATAGCAGGGTACCACTGTGGTATATGGTGCCAACCTGGGCTCGGTCGGTCAGAGCTAAGGCCATTCACATAACCTTTCATCTCACCTAGACTCCAACATCACCAGTAGCCACAAGCCATCTTCCTAACCACATCCATAGCCATCTTCCCAGCCACGCATATAGCCATCTTCCCAGCCATGCGTACAGCCATCTTCCCAGCCATGTGCACAGCCATCTTCCCAGCCATGCATATAGCCATCTTCCCAGCCATGTACATAGCCATCTTTCCAGCCATGCATATAGCCATCTTCCCAGCCATGTACATAGCCATCTTCCCAGCCATGTACATAGCCATCTTCCCAGCCATGCATATAGCCATCTTCCCAGCCATGTACATAGCCATCTTCCCAGCCATGCATATAGCCATCTTCCCAGCCATGTACATAGCCATCTTCCCAGCCATGTA
>JAQHUG010000063.1:6720094-6744456 GCA_028555095.1 Dicrostonyx torquatus
CATGCACAGCCATCTTTCCAGCCATGGAAAGATCATTTCCTGAAGCTGTGATTACAGACCCTGAAAAAATACACTTTTGGGAGAAAGGGTTTATTTGGCTGCAGTTCCAGGTTAAAGTCTATAGTAGTTTGCATGAAAATGCTCCCCATAGCCTTAGATATTTGAATGTGAGTCCCCAGTCGGCCGAACTGTTTGGGAGGGATTAGTAGGTATGGTCTTGGAGGGGGTGTGCTACGAGGGGAGGCCTTTGAGGTTTCAAAGCCTTTTGCCCCTCCAAGTGTGCTCTCTACTTTCTGCTTATGGCTCTAAATGTGAGCAAGCTCTTAGCTTGCTGTTCCAGAAGTCAGGCCTGCTTGCTGCCATGCATCCCTCCATGATAGTGATGGACTTTTCCCCTCTGGAACCATAAGCACCAAATTAAACATTACTTCCATGAGCTGCCTTGGGCATAGCAGCAGACGGAGTAACTAATACTCACCCCACACAGTGGAGAAGTCAATGTGACAGGAACATGAAGCACCTAGGCCCGTTCCATGTACAGTCGAGAGCAGAGAGCAATGAATTAATGCCTGCTTGGGCTCAGCTCTCTTCTCCCCCTCACACAATCTAGGCCCCAGCCCGTGAAATGGTCCCACCCACCTTCAAGGTGGGTGTCTTAGTTATTTTTCCATTGCTGTGATGCAATTACTGCGACCAAGGCAACTTAGAAAAGGGAGGGTGTATTTGGGCTTAAAGTTCCAGAAGGCTGAGAATCTATCGCCATCATGGTGGGGAAGTATGGCAGCACGCTGGCATGGTGGCAGGACCATCTGAGAACTTATGTCTCTAACTGCAAACAGAAAGCAGAGAGGGTAAACTCAAAACGGCACTGAGGTGTCAAGCTCTCAAAACCACTCCCCAATCTCATACTCCCTCCAGCAAGGCCACATCCATGAACCTCTCAGGTAGGGCTGCCAGCTGGGGACCACACATTCAAACGTTTGAGAATATGGGGGGCATCTCATGCTAATCACCACAATGGGTCTTCTCACCCATCCTAACTACCACCTGAGGCTACCCTTGCCAGAGATTCCCCAAAGGCTAACCTAACAGACAGTTCTTTATGGAGACCCTTTTCCCAGAAGCCTCCAGATTGTGTCAAGAGGACACTTAAAACCCCCACAGCTGTCTATATGCCCAACCCCATGAAATTTTTGAGATTAATAATGGAAGAAAGACATTAGGGCATCCAGGAAGGGATCCAGGAAGGAAGAAAACAAGTAGCTTTTGAAATACTCAGCATGAAACTTGTGCATGTGTGTGAACTGTTAGCATCTGGCTATTTATTACACAGTTGCTGTACATTTTTTGCATGAAGATGTCTTCCTATGTGAAAAATATTAGTCTTTTGTCTGCTAGCATCAAACATGTTTTCTGAATTTGTCATTATTTTTTTCTTGGCTGTTTCCATTGTTACCACTCTGGGGGCTTTATTTCACAGAGTCTCTTTCCTCCCTTCTTTTTGTCTTTGGAGTTTGAAGCCATGTTGAGGACTGGCCTCTCTTTTTGCACGTTTTAGTGGATTCTCCAAGAATATCCAGCATGGAGCGGCAGGACTGTTCACTGCGGGCACCTAACCTGACTGTCTGCTCATACTTTCAGCTGGAGTCCAAGACTTGGAATCCCGCCTCCTGGTGCCTGGAGATTTATTAATTTTGACAGGGAGCAGAGTGCAAATGCCATGTGATGCCCTTCTGATTGATGGCAGCTGTGTGGTGGATGAAGGCATGCTGACAGGTAAGGCTGGAGCTTCACGTTTGCAGCCTCCACGGGGCTGGCTCAGGGCGAATGCTATCATAGTTCTGGCTGGGTCTTCCTCTACCGGATTGGCAGTCTTGCTCACAGCAAGCTTTGAAACTGCCGTGTGACCTTCCCGCTTCTGCAAATCTTGCTTTGTCCTCCTGGGGTTGTATCTGAGAATTCGAATCGAGACTGGTTTTTTTTTTTTTTTTTTTTTTTTGTGCACTCAAGTCAGTACATTCAGAACTTACTGACTGTGGTACAGCTTTTCCTTCAGCCAAAGGTGATGACAACCTTTCATTTTGCCTTAAAAGATGGTGGGGATTATTAGATCCTCCAAAATCATGCTTTTTCTTTAGAGAACTTGCATAAAATCTCCTTTACAAACTCAGCAGTTCTGAAAACCATCAGTGACATCCTGAAATCCACAAGGTCAAAGTCAAGGGCCTTCTAAGCTTGACTGAAAAGGTTAAAGAGTCCGTGAGGCAACCTTGGACAGATCTATAACTCTTAGAATTTGCACTGCAGTTTTTGGGCTGGCTTTCATTCATTATTAACTTGCATGCTGAGCTGAGGGGCGGACTTTAGAGGTCAACCTTCCTCACAGTCTTTGCACCTGAGACGCAGAGAGAAGACTCAAGCTGGTGTCCGTATGGTTTTGTGCTTGTGAAGCATGACCATGACATTTCTGTAAGATGAGGATGTCTTTTCCAGGGGTGAGACTCGAGCCAGTAGAAGCACAGTAATGTATTGCGGTTCCTGTTTAAGTCCATAGCACACACATTTTCACCAAGCGGGCCTGAAAGACTTGGACAGAGACGAGGATGTACATTTCCCTTCTCTGTGTGTTTACAAAGTGGGTGGTGATTATGGCAGATTAGGCTTATTTCCCAAGTATCCACAGGTTCATAAAATCCCATCAACTCTGGGACTTCCCTAATGTTCAGGAAGATTTTCTTAATGAGCATAGCCCCGTGCTGACTTTTTACTACCTGCTCTGCAAAGACCAGTTGGAAGTTCTGAAGCTGACATTCCTCAGAACGTGCGTGGCGTCTTCCATAGACTTAGCTTGTGTTAGTACTCAGCTGACTGCAGTGCGTGCCTCCCACCACATTGGCACAAGCTGCCAAAGTCACTAGTGCCATGTCTTTGACTCTTTGTTTCATCTTACTGACTTACTGTCTCATTTGACTAGTCTATCTCTCCCCCATGTCTCCTTGTTCAGACTTTTTATAACACCCTGTTCTTTCTAGGTGCTTCTAGCACTGACCACGCCCATTTGATTTGTACTTTATCTTCTCTTTCTCTGTATCCTTAACTGCTGGCACCATTCAGGGCTATATTCTTGTCCTTTACTCTTCTCTCCCTTTGCTTGATTCTTAAGTCCTCTCTCTCTCTCTCTCTCTCTCTCTCTCTCTCTCTCTCTCTCTCTCTCTCACACACACACACACACACACACACACACTTTACTTACCATGTCCAAGCTGGTGATCTCTGACTAAATGTCCTGAGACAAGGCTTTGCATGAGAATCAGGCCCAAGTAATTGTCAACCATACACAAGGCCTTTCAATATGGTTCTTCTACACGTAGCTCCAGTGCACAGTAGCCCAAAGGCAATTCCTGGTCCTCTTAGAAACCTTCTTTTTATTACTGTTGTCTGTCCTCTGTTCAGCCTCCAAGCCAGGGTCCAGGAAGCTATTTTAGTTCTCTGTATCTAGTCTATGACTGGATGATGTAAATCTTTCTTGATTTTTGTAGCATCTTACTTCATATTTCTTGGAGCTAGTCCTTCCTTTCCATCTCCACTCCACCTGCTGCATTTCAGTCTCCATCCCCTCCAGCTCTGACTTTTATGATTCCTTCCCAGCTGACTTTCCACCCACCAACCGCCTAAGACTTTAACTCATCCCTCGCTTTGTGGGTAGAGAATTTTGCCTTACAAGTCATTGTAATATTATTCTACAAACTAAAGCAGTCAGCCACATCCCTGCTTCTTGATCCCAGGGCTGACAGAAAAAGGTTAAACACTTAACTGTGTCATACTTGGGGCTCTGTATATTTGAACATCTGCATAGGCCTAATGGCTTTGCACTCCTTGCATCCCAGACTCTCTGCCATACAGCTTGCTCTTCCATAAATGTATTTTCCCAACCTATTTGAATGCTTAGGTTTAATCTGAAGTACATATGGCATTTATAATATGACCGTTTACTTATGTGGTTACATACCACTCTCCTTTTCTAAAGCACAGAACTCTAAACAACAGAACCTCTGCTTGTCTTGTATCCCTAGCACCTAGGCTGCTTTGCTCCACTGTAGGCTCCTGATGAAATTCCATGACACACGAGAGAATGAAGATGTGCTTTACAAGAGGAAGGCATCCCACCTCACAGAAGTGAGCTAGATCCTTGTTTCCCACAGGAGAAAGCATCCCAGTCACTAAAACTCCACTGCCCCAGATGGCCAGCTCTGCACCCTGGAAGATGCAGACGGAAGCAGATCCCAGACGGCACGTTCTCTTCTGTGGAACAGAGGTCATCCAGGCCAGGGCAGCAGGCTCTGGAAGTGTGAGAGCAGTGGTGCTGCAGACAGGTGAGCATCTTCTCTGTGATGCCTCTCTGCGCAGTGTGTCTAATACCTTACATTTGTTAAGTTGGGGCCAATCTTTGGATAGCACAACAAATATATATAAGGCTGTGTGTTTTGTGCATTTTGACTGCTGACTTGCCGAGTGAAGGGTGGCGTATGCATCTTAGGGGCATAATAGTGGCACAGATTACAATTACCACTGTGTATGTGCTTTGAGGTTTATAAACTCTGCACATCAAGCCAGCAGCAAATATGCATAGTGCCTACCCCTCCCCCACTGTGCACATGAAGAGTCTGAAGCTATACAAGGCAAGTGGACAGCTAAAGACTAATAAACTGAAAACTGACTAAACTGGACCAGAAGCCCATCATTTCTAACTGGAATTTCAAGTTCATTCCCTGTAGAAATCTAGAAACTCAAAATTTAGCTAGAACACTCAGTTTTAATCCAAGCGAGGGAGACATGTATGTGTGTATGTGTTGGTATGTGTGTGTGTGTGTGTGTGTGTGTGTGTGTGTGTGTGTGTGCGCGCGCACACTCCCAGGGTCACTTCCTTAAAATTAAGCTGTGCTTGGCCATGGGTACAGAAAACCCCATCTCAGATATGCTCTGAAGCTAGAAATAGAGGGGGAGGAAAGTCAAGGAGAGGACTAAGCTCTCAGGAAGATAATGCTTTTCCATTCTAGCTTTATGCATTGCCCCAGACAACAGAAACCTTGTCGTTAGTTTTAAGCTTTGGGTTTTGATTCTTTAGTGCAGCGATTCTCGCCCTTCCTAATGCTGTGGACCTTTTAATACAGTTGTTGTGATTTCAAGCTATAAAATTAGTTTTGGTGCTACTTCATAACTGTAATTTTGCTACTGTTATGAATCATAATACAAATGTTTTTGCAGAGAGAGGTTTGCCAAAGGGGTCGAGATTCACATATTGGGAAACACTGTTCTGGAGAAAACCAAGGCAATGTAGATGCTTAGGAGACTACTAACAGGATGATTTGTTATCTTGAAAATGTGGGACATGTGTTTGCCATTTCAGGGTTCAACACTGCAAAGGGGGACCTCGTGAGATCTATTCTTTACCCCAAACCCATGAACTTCAAGCTCTACAGGGATGCCATCAGGTTCCTCCTCTGCCTTGTGGGGACAGCCACCATTGGCATGATATATACTTTCTGTGTCTATGTGCTCAGTGGGGTAAGCAGCCTTTTTATTCTTACTCTCTCTCTCTCTCTCTCTCTCTCTCTCTCTCTCTCCTCTACACATTTTATTTCTACGTGTTGACTTATTTATATATACTGACTTTTTCTCAAGAACAAACAGACTTAAAACCAGCTAAATTCCAACGACTGCGTACAGGCACCTAGCTTCACCTATGAGCCATCGGTTGCTCAGTTCTGTGATAGCGATTAGATTATAATATAAGAATAGTTTGTTTACTGAAATGCCAGCACGATTTTGTTCTTGCAGCATCCCCATTTTTTATACTGCTTCCACAGGTAGTTTAAAAAGTGAAATATTTCCTGAAAATAGCATTTTGACCTATCCGATGAGGACTCTAACGATACTGAGAGCCATAAACACAGTCAGCCCTTTTGTGCCATTGATGCCATTTCTCAGAATAAACAGAGGAGAAGGTCATGTGCACAAAGTTGTTCATTGCTCACTTAGTTCTACTAACGGAGCCCTCTTCCTTTTCTAGGAACCGCCCGAGGAGGTGGTGAGAAAAGCATTGGATGTTATCACCATTGCAGTGCCCCCTGCCCTCCCTGCTGCCCTGACCACAGGCATCATCTATGCCCAGAGGAGGCTGAAAAAGAAGGGCATATTCTGCATTAGCCCACAGCGGATTAATGTGTGTGGGCAATTAAACCTTGTCTGCTTTGACAAGGTATGTGTCTTTCATCCTCGCTCCCATGGCCATTTGTCACTGCCATTGTAATGGTTACTGGCTTTTCTCTTTTGTGAGGCAGAAATAGTAGGTAGGTTATGGGCGTCTGACCTTATTTTAGCTTTGGTTGTGTGTGAGAGATGGGACTGAATTTTCTGGCCCTGAGCTTTTAAAAAGAGGGAGTAGAAACTGAATCAACGAATCTTTTAGGGTCCTTTCAGTTGCGAGAGTCTATTAAAAGCAATGTATACTCTGTTCCATGCAATCACAGCCCTCACACAGAAGCACATGTGTACACACACACATTATTGTACACACACAGACACACACACACATTTTAGGTAATTATGTTTTCTGCTGTATCCTCAATGCTTAGAACATTGCTTGGCAATTGAGTCACTGCTCATTAAGAATTTATTGACTTGTGGAGTGACGAAAAGAGAAAGGACTTAGTGTGTTAATGTGACACTTTTGCTGACAGTACAGCCATGTAGCAAACCCTTGCTCTGTGTTCCCAGCTGTAGTCTATGCTTAAAATTAAACCTTGGCTGTCTGCTACTTTCTCCCAAGCAGCCTCTCATTTCACTTTTTCTCGTGGTTGTTTGTGTTATACACAATCAGTAGGGGAAAAAGTTGGGCGCCAGAAGACTGGCTGGAAACACTGGCAGCATATGAAAGTGAGCGAAGGTGGTAAGACAGCCCAGGACAGTATGATCTGGACTCGGGCAGAGGAGGGGGTTTGTGAACCTTGAATGTCTGGTCAACACTGTTTTATGTTTCTTAAAGTTACAGGGAGCCATTGGAGGTCTTTGTTATTTTCTGCTCCTTTTAATTAATTATTTGGGTGAGTTAAACATTAGATAAAATTTGCCACGTCAATCGTTTGAAGTGTCTGCCATTAAGCACTTTCTCAGTGTCCTATGACAATCACCATGGTCCATCTTGAGAAACACCTTCATCTTCCCACATGGAAATTCTGTATCCATTAAACAGTTCACGGAAGGCGGCGAGCATTGATGGGATGAAAACCTCGTTGTATGATTAGTGGTGAATCAGAAAGTCGCACCGAGAGCAGAAGGGTCATATGGCCTATGTCACCATGTAGTACTATTTTATGACCAGATAGGCATCATAAAGGAAAGCTAATTACTTATGTTGTCATATTGTGAGTTTGAAAAAAGAAAGAAGGAACAGAAGAAATAATTGTAACATAAATTTGAACAGAACAATGAGCAGTAGCTGTCTTTTTCATCACTATTATTAGTTCTTACTGTGAGCTTGGTATTAAACCAATCACTTCCTATTATTCATTTAATATTCAGGACAACTCTATGTGATTAGGATCTTGTTGCAGATAAGGGCTCCAGTGTTGGAGGGATTGTGTGATATTTCCACTTACACAGGTGATATTTCAACTTATCCCGAGCTCTTGGCTGTTATAATACACTGAGAAAATTATCATCATGTACTTTTTTATAAAGAAAGAACTCAGATGGTACGCTATATCTTTAGACTTCTCTTCAAAGTCTGAGCAGTGTTTTGTATGTAAAATTTCAATCCCGTTACTCATTTTGATGGCATTCTTTTAGCTTCTGCTGTAAAAATAGGGACCCACCCATTTTGTTGTTTAAACGGCCTTACCTAGGCCTTTTCTGTGTTTCTATCTGCAAGTAGATGTTCAACATAGTCCCCTGGGGTGACAGGAGACACTCGGCCCTTTTTAACCACAGAGGACACAAAAATTAACATACAGTTCAAGCTTGTCTTGCTTGAATTCACTGCAACGTCTTCCCGGGAACCCGTATTCTCCTTACACAACACCTGTATTGTGGTCCTCCTTAAGGAACCCGTGTTGGTAATACTGTTCTGATGTGTATTTCACTATTAAAACATACCACATTTACCTTTCCTACTGCGTGAGTAGATCTTCCATGTAATCCAAAGACTTGTTTCTGTTCAGACAGGCACCTTAACAAGGGGCGGCTTGGATCCTTGGGGAGTTGTGCCCTGTGACCAGAATGGGTGAGTACTCTGGCTAACTGTACTGGGATTCCTGTGACTTGCTTCTCCCCAGGGCCTCCCTTGCCTTTACTCACAAAACTCCTAATGGAGACTTGAACTTTGGCTTTTGCTAAGTAATAATTACTGAAGTCTGATCTTTTCACTTCTCCTCTTAGAATTTTCTAGGTCTCTCTAAACATACATATTAGCTCTAAGTCCATCACAGGCCTATCACCCACAAACTGAGGAGGCCAGGCAGAGTTTGCAAACACTCTCAGAAATGAACTGTTTTTTTAAGCCTGTTCACCAGAGGCCTGACATTGGCCCTTTGTCAGTGTTCTAGACAGCCCCAGGCCACTATCCTTCTCGGAGGTGACACAGTAGGAAAGGCCAACTGACTCTGTATCCTGCTTTTCAGGAAGAGAACTGCCTGTGAGACGGGAGTTGGTGTACTCGGTTTCTCAGTATCCTGATTCTGGGAACCAAGTTCTCTGCCTGCCAGAAACCGATCCTTGAGAAAAGATTCTTTTGAGCTTGTGGGTGTGGGGGTGCGGTGGTGGCCTGTGGTGGTGGCTACTTGCTGTCTTAGAGAGTTGCAAAGCTAGCCCTCTTGTGGCCGCCTCTGAGTCTGCTTCCCTGCTGATGTTTCCCTGTTTGACATAGTCAGGACTGGAAGCACATGGTATGGGGCACTCTATTGTCTGAAAGCAAGATCATTTTCTGCAAAATATTTCATGTGGACAAGTTTGACTGTGGTTCTTTTTGTAATTAAATATTTTAATTAATCCTTCGAGAATTCCTGCAGTGTATTTTGATCATATTCCCCACCTTCTCCAACTCCTCCCTGACCTACATTTCCTTCTCGATATGCCAAGCATTGTGTCGTTTTTTTTTTCTTTTCAAATGTATCAAGTCCAATTTGTGATCGTAGTGCTTTTATATGATACGGATGACACACACACCTATGAGGGATTTTTTTTTTTAGACTGCGCATAGTGGTACAGGCTTGTAACTTTAGCTACTGAGGAGGCAGGAAGGTGGCAGCCTCAAGGCCTGACTGGGCTACAGAGCTAGTTCAAATCCCAGATGATGCCAACACAGGAGGAGGGAGGGCAAGTAGATTCTGACGGCCTCTAAGAAGCAGATCTTGTCTCTTCGTGGGAAGAAGCTACTGTCATTCGGACATTCTGTGATAAGATCCCCCTCCCCCAACCCAGCTACAGAGTTGAGAAGGGGCTGCACAATAAGGGTGAAGGGGACATCCCTCTAGTGGGGCCAAGGATGAACTCAATGACTTACTCTTTCGATTAGTAAACGAATCTCATGTATGATAGATGAGTTTTATTTCCGTTGATTTTAGACAAAGTCCCCTTCTGTGGGACATGATGACGATAAACAGAGGCAGTATAGACACAAGATGCCATGGTTAAAGAGGGGATGCACAGGGCCCTTTCCAAAATGCTTTTACTGTTCACTTCTTCACCATATATGAACTGTGCCATTCTTCCATTTCCTTTTATGTTTATTGAACATCTATGGTGGACCAAGCATCTAACATGCTGGGAGACAGATACTGAGAATATGCCCAGCCCCATAGCATTGAAAGTGGTGGGCACCTAACACACTTGGAGTCTTCCCATGACTGGAAGAGGAGTGATCCACTTACTGGGGTGGGAGCAGACCTCAGAACAAAAGGGGTACTTCTTGTTCTTTCAACCCGTGTAGATAAAGTAAATCTGGGAAGAGCTAAGGCAAAGTTGGAAAGGGAGTAAGGAACAGGCTCTGAGCCTTCCTAGTATTCCTGAACAGACCTAGAGGGCAGGATGGGAAACATACTGCTGTCCTGCCGAGACTAGAGAAATGCAGCCGTGTGCATTAAATCAAAAACCTCCAAGAAGCTCCATCTGTGGCAGAAGGGCACAGCCCTGAATCTTTTTCTCTCTTCTCTCCCAGTTTCCAGGCAGTTCACAGCTTTGCCTCAGGCAAAGCTCTGCCCCAGGGTCCGCTGTGTGCAGCCATGGCCAGCTGTCACTCTTTGATTCTTCTTGATGGGACCATCCAGGGCGACCCTCTGGACCTGAAAATGTTTGAAGCCACCAAATGGGTAAGTGTTTGACCTTCAGAGAACACCAGAAACTTCTTTAATGCCAGCACAAAACAAGCTGTATCACAGTCCTTTAATATTTAAAAGAAATGTGGGATTTCCAGTATTATGTAAAGGGCAAACTGGTCTAAGCCTGGCTTTCTGATCTGAACCACGTATTTTGTAGGTTTGCTGTAGGATTAAATCAATGGTACAATAAAACTCTTCAGTATAGTTGTTAAGTTCCAAAGTACTTGGTGCCTACTGTCAGTCTAATAGTTGTCACTATCATTATAATTATTTTATAATTATTTTCTAGTTCTACCATTCTGTGAGCTTGTTTCATAGTTTTTCTGGAGTTAATTTGGCGAGGTGATGATGTGTTAATTATCATGCCTTCACCTTTTTATAATACATACATAGGTCAAAGCATCACATTGAATCCCATAAATACACACAACTGTTATTTCTTACTAAAAATAATGACAGGAAAAATATGCTTTCCAGTGGATGGGGATTCGGGAATACTGCTTTCCACAGTGCTTGGGTAAGTTGGAGAGTCACGGCAACCAAGAGTTTTATTTCAGTTAATTAACTATCCCCCTAATTTCCAAGACCAAGAACAGAAATTCACTAGAGTTTCCCCTGAGATTCCAAACTAGATCCAAGAGCAGACGCTCCTGTGGTCTACGCATCCTGCTCTTTCTGTTCTAGCTTTGGCTCTGCCTCAACTGATGCTCAGCCTTGTGCAGTCTTCCTTCATGTTAGGACTTTGGTTCTCCTGGCTGCAGGACGAGGGAACCAAATCAGACAAGTGATACCCAGATAAAACAAAGAGTGCTCATCTGTCCTCAAAGGGAACTTTATTGGGCAGCTCTAAAGCCCATTTTCCGAGTTGCTGTGGCTGTGTGCAAGGCAGGGAGGGAGACACAACACGCTTCAGCTTCTTTGCTACAGCTATTGTATCTCCCTGCCATTGTGTGCAGTCCAGGTCCTGGGGACTGTGTGAGCCCCTCTGGGAGAGATGTCTCTAGAGGATCTCCCTTCTCTAACAGATGAGATTGTTTTTCAGTCTCTCATTCACTCTGGAATACTGATTCTGTGTCTCTAAGTAAAAATTACAGTTTCTTTCCTGACATTTTTTTTGGTAGCCACCCAATTAAATGATTACAAAAAACTTCAATATCTTCAGGTTAAAAAGGTTTCCTTGCCTATAATTTAGAGTCATTATTACAGTTATTCCTAGATAGTAATCATGCATAGGGCAAAAAGATGCCCTGCTCAGGCCACTTTAGACAGACAAGGAACAGCGGGATCAACAGTGACTCTAGGCAAAGAAAGACTGTGAGGTACCTGCTTCATACAAAATAAGTCCGGCAATTCATACTCCACATTTCCAAGCTAAGCCCTTTAGAAGCGGAGAATGAACCTTTATGCAGCATCTCCAACGGCAGAAGCCAGATAAATTGCATGAATAATTCAGAAGTGCATGTCCTTCACGTTCCAGCATTTCCACTGCCTTGTGCCTTTTGGTTTGTTTTCCTGGAGTAGAATACGTCTGATTTCACCAGGCCAACAGCAGGCAGAGGCCCGTGGATGCACTGAGGTGGTTGAGGCAGGCCTCCGCAAGAGAAGGGGGCAAATTAGTCTCGGTGTATGAAGAATAAGCCAACCCCTCCAGTGAAACATCTCGCTTCTGAAACAGGAAATGACTATTACTGGGGGTGATTTCCACTTCAAGGGAATGCCGGCACACACCATGGTCGTTAAGCCGACAGACACAGTTGGCCAGGTAAGCCTTGCATGTCAGTCTCCCCACAGCATCCATACCAGGGGACACTGTGCTGACCTGCAGTGTTGGGAAGCTCACTGACGTGTCTTGAACTGACGATGTGGAAAGTGTGTTATATTTCCCCTCTGTTTTAATAAAACAAGGACGGAGGGTGGAGCAGTTAAGTGCCAGTATCTAGATGCTTTGCCAGTATGTGCCTCTCCATTCCCTCTCCATTCCCATCAACCAGGTCCCAGTGGAAGGGCTTGCGATCCTGCGCCAGTTCCCATTCTCATCGGTATTGCAGAGGATGACAGTCATTGTTCAAGAGATGGGAGGTGCCAGACTGGCATTCATGAAAGGTGCACCGGAGAGAGTGGCCAGCTTTTGCCAACCTGACACGGGTTAGTTAATAGGCTTGGGATACAAATGCCAAATCTTTGGGACCTTAAGAGAGACATACATGGACATACATGGGAAGTAGAAGAACACAAGATCTCCTGAGTAAATTGGGAGCATGAGAACCTTGGGAGAGGATAGAAGGGGAGGGAAGAGGAAAGAGGGGAGAAAAAATATAATTCAATAAACACAATTTTAAAAAATGCCAAATTTTTGTTTTCAGCTAAACTTGTCCCCACAACACTCTAGATCCAAGTGCCAGCTGGGCATCGCTTAGTGGTTGATTCATGGGTATTCCAAGCTTTCCCATCTTGGGTAATGACTGCCCCACCCCATCTTCCTGTTCCCAATGTAGGAGTCATCCCCCCTATAACTGCATTGCTACTTTTTTTGCATTTTTTTTTACTTGATTGCTCTCCACAGCCTCCACCAGATTTTCAAATTTCTTTGAGATCATAGATCAGTCTTTCATGATCTGGGCTTCTTCTGAGCTGTCTCGAGCCCCTGTGTCTGAGTACATCAGGATCTCCCAGCCAGCAAGCTCTTTCTTTCCCTCACCCACCCACCTCCTTCCCAGGTGTGGAAGCCCCTACAGCACTCCGCACTCTGTTGCATAGCCAATAATGGCAATTGTCATTTTGGTTTTAGTTTTAATATCAGCATACTGTTTTCCCCAACTAAACAGACATCTGAAGAGCAGGGCTTGTACATATTACACACTCTTAGCAAATATTTGTTGTTTAAACTGGAGAATAAAGAATTCCATACATTCCCCAGTTTTTGCTTTTCAAATGCTTCTGGATCAGGGCTAATGTTTCAGTTTTACTGGATCTTAAGGTGTTAATGCTAGCCGGACAGTGGTGGCATTCCCGTGTTCCCCTTTAATCTCTGTGAGTTTGAGGCCAGTCTTGTCTACAACGGCTAGTTACAGGACAGGCTCCAAAGCTACAGAGAAACCCTGTCTTGAAAAAATTCAGAGAGAGAGAGAGAGAGAGAGAGAGAGAGAGAGAGAGAGAGAGAGAGGGATGTTAATGCTGATGACACAGTTACGGTTACAATTTTTTACTGCCTTGATCATGGAACTCTTTTTTTCCTTTTGATTTTCCAAGACAGGGTTTCAATGTATATCTCTGGCTGTCCTAGAACTCACTCTGTAGATTGGGCTAGCTTCAAACTCACAGAGATCCACCTACCTCTACCTCCCGAGTGCTGGGATAAAGCTGTGCACCACCACCACCACCGCCCAGCTTTATGTAACTTTTTAAAAGTGTGTTTCCTTGGGTAAGAGTTGGATTAGCATGATGGGTTTCTCTACCCATGCTGGCTAAGGGAACCTTGCATACTAATACTGTTTCTGTTGTTTGTTTGTTTTTAAACAGTACCATCTAGTTTTGTTAGTGAACTTCAGACTTACACGACACAGGGGTTCCGGGTCATAGCCCTGGCTTACAAGAAGCTGGAAAGTGACTGGCCTGCAACTGCCTTGATGAGGTAAAAGGAGATGGTTTTCCTGAAGAAGATGATTCGGGCAAGATGCGTCTGACTGGGATGGGAGGCAAAAGTTTTGGGGTGGGCCCAGCAAAGTGCCATGCTTGGCTTTTGTGCATTGGTGTCTCCAAATATGGTGTACAGGGATACAGTCATCCTGCCCTGCCCAAATCACAGAGCTGATGTGAACACTGGCAGAATATATGAGAAACAGCTATATAAAATACCAATCACAAGGTGACCTTAGGGCTGTGTGAAAAGTTGTGTGGAAATAATCAGTGTTTTAAGTGTTTGACATTGTGGGCCCAGTTCGGATATAATGTAAATTGGTTAGAAATAACAGAACTTCACATTGCTTAGAAAAAAAACCGTTTGTAATATAAAATACACAGCTATAGGAACAAATAAATGTCAACTGGGTTTATGTAATCTAGAAAATGATTGTAGAAAAATAGGAAACCCTTCCAAGGGGTCATATTGGAGAACGTTGTGATGTGTATATATTAAAATAAGGATGCTTAGCCACTGAAATGGGTTTTAGCAATGACAGTTCCACTTTTTGCTATTGTTTTTCTGCCATTTGAGGGGGCTATCCTACTTATTTTTTCTTAAATACCATTTCTAGTATGGTTTTGGTCAGCCACTACTATTTCTGCTTTTGTAGGGTTAATCAAGGCTCATTTTGAACTATAGTATTTAAAACTCAGTCTCATGTATTTATTTTCAAATTCAGTTGACTTAGCCCTCTTTAGTTGTAACTATATTTTCACCACTTCCATTAGCATCTTTGAATTTATATGTATTATTTTCTGCACATATTATCTGTATAATATACTCTTTTATGTAGGAGTTAAAAGAAAGAAGAAAACAGTCCATTACAAAAAATACTAGTTTAATAAATTCTTGGCTAATGCCAGTAAAACAAAGGGAACAGGTTGTGGACTTGGGAGATGGCTCAGTTGGGAAAGTACTTGACTTGCAAGTACAAGAACCTGAGTTCAATCCCAGAGCCCACTAGAAATGTGAGGCTTGGTGGCCCAGGCTTGTAATCACACTGAGGAAAAGGCTGACAGTCCCTGGACTGACTGGCCATCCTAGCCTAAGTGGGGAGCTCTAGGCCAGTGAGATACAATGCTAGAGACTGTCCACTGGCCTCCACATGCACACACACCCATGTGTATACACCTTTCTTCCCCAGTGAACACACGCGCGTGCGCGCACACACACACACACACACACACACTGAATAATTACTTATATCTGAGAATAGACTCAATGAGACTCCAATGACTTCCTGCAGTGTTCTTTGGAGCATAGCCTCAATGCCTCACACAGCCTTGTTGCAAGGGAGACAGCTCAGTGAAGTCAGTAACACATAGAAGGAAACAGTACAACTTCCGTTCAATATGCATAGTAGTGATATTCCTGCAAAATAGGAGTTACAAAATACTTGTATTTATATGAAGAAAAACATTGCTGGGGAAATATACTAGTAGCATTTTTATTGTTGTTTAATGCAACAACATTAACTATAGAATGATAGTAGCTTTACTAACAGTAGACTAATGATGTAATATAAATAATACAGACTGCTGGTGATTTAAAAAGTCCCTGAGTATTAACTCAATAATTCAAAAGGTGTGAAGGATGAGTGGCAGTTCCTTGCGAGCTTGTCATTGCACACAGCACTGCACACTTGCAAAGATTTCCCACCTAAAATGTCACCTAGACTTGCTTCTGTTCGCACTGAGAAGGACTGGTATGACCAACCCTCTGCTACTGGGAATGGGAAAAGGGAGGTCTGGAGGGAAAGCGGTGTGTGGACAGTCATTGAGTGCTGGATTCGGGGGGTTATTAGATTACTCCCTGCTTAATCAGCTTAGAAAGACCCCTGAAGTTGGACTATTTCAACTCTGAATGCTGTGATCAGATCAACTCAGCTCTAGATCTCTGAAGTCCGAATTGGAAGTGAACCTTGAGAATAGATGTCACAACTTGAACCAGAGAAGCCTCGGGTCAGGAAAGGCTGGTGCAGAACTGGGAGATACTGCTTAAAATGCTGCTTGGGCTTCTTACCTAGTGTGAGGTTTGTGCATTCACAAGCTGTAAGTTCCTGGTTTGGGAATAGTAGAAGCAACAGTCACTGCACTTGGGAACCCTGTGGTCTGCAGGAGAGTGCTTGGCTTTGGTAAAGCTATCGAATTTGAAATTCTAATCTTACAAAATCTAGTATGACACAAATGGACAAATAGGCTCTTGTCTTAGGTTATCTACTTAGCTCTCCCATATTTAAGCCCCATCATCACCATGGGTACCCAAGGCTAAATTCCTCTATCCTTCGCTTATCCCTGACCAAGACAGATATCTCTCTCTCTCTCTCTCTCTCTCTCTCTCTCTCTCTCTCTCTCTCTCTCTCTCTCTCTCTCTCTCTCTCTCTCTCTCTGTGTGTGTGTGTGTGTGTGTGTGTGTGTGCTTCTAGCATTGATAGAAAGATCTTACTGAGAAGGTTTTGCCCTGCTTTATACATATTTCTTCTTTTAAAGGTCACGGGAGTTTTATGAACAGGAGCTTAATATCAGAACTAACAGCTGTCTTTGTTACAACCACCATTTTTCCTAGAGTAGATGCTTCAGGAGGCACAATGTGACCATTTCTTTAATAGTGTAGTTGCTACAGGAGGTACAATGTGACTATTTCTTTTCACATCTTGGCTCAGATTTGAGAGTGAAGGGATGCTGGGAATAGCAGAATCTTTGGGGAGCTAATGATGTCCAAGAGCACTGCACAGGGAGAACAGTTTACTCAAGGTCACACAGCAAGGCAGAGGTGGACTGAGGTTGGAACCGTGGTGTTCTGATCCTATCATTCAGTGAACTCTACACTGGCCACATGCCAGAGGAGCTAGAAATAGGAGTTGTAAGACGGCCTTGGGTGTTTGACCTTGCAGCCATTTTCTTGGCCTACTATGGTAATTTATTATTAGCCCATGTCACACAACCTCTGAAAATGTCTAAACCCTGTGGAACTCTCATCAGGCATCAGTTAAGTCATTCATGAAGGGAAATCCAAATACTTTCTTCCAGAAGGCTCTCACTCATCACTACACCCAGAAATACCTGTCCCCCCCTCTGATTCCACAGACCGGCCATGACACAATTCCCAGCTTTTTATATAAACAAGGAGGCTGTGCTTAACCTTCCCCTCCCAGTTGAATGTGAAATCTTGGAACTGGAGTTCCTGCAACCTCTGCAGAGCTGCTCCTTTTCCTCGCTTAGTAGCGACTCAATGGACGCCAACGGCCCTCACTCATGGTCTCAGTTCCCAGGGAAATGCAGAAAAAGCAAATTATTTCACCTTTATTGTAAGGTCAAATATGACCACAAACAGGCAGCCAAGTGTTCCGAGTAGGTGGTATTTGTTGAGTGGTTCCTGTTACGTGGGTATCCACGTGGGCATTAATGAGTAGAATCTTGACTCAGGTGGGTTTCTGTTCCGGGACTGGAAGCAGATCAAAAAGCTAATACATCAATTGCATGAATAAATAAAGAGCCGGCCAGCCGGGTTAGAAGCGAGCTGTAGAGAGAGCAGCTGTTCCTCTTTGGAGACGCCTTAGGGTCAGGCAGCATGAGGCGGGACTCAGGACATGGGGAGGATGTCTATGATAGATGTGGAAACTAATGATTGCCATGAAATGAGAAAGCCTCCAACAGTCCAGAGCAAAAGTCTGGGCATGATTAACGACAGAACACATCCATGGTGCGCGGCTCATGTGGAGACCGTGGGAGAAGTTATTGATGCGTGAAGTTGGACTGTAACTTGGGAGCTGGCACTGCGTCATAGGGAACGCCATCCTGGCAGATCTGCTCTGAGGTGAGCAGCTAAACTCTTCACTTCCTGCCACCTAGTGGAGGGATGCACAAGGTTCGAGGAGCATCCCCAACACTGCTGTGGCCCTAGCTGGTACCCAGGATAGACTCATGGGGCAACTTGCCATGAAGGCTTTAGTGGGTGCTGTTTTCATCTGCATTTCAGTGTGAATTAGGCAGTGCTGGGGACTTGTTTCTCTGTCTGTGTCTAAATAATAGACTCGTGGGAATGTGCAAGTCTCTAACCCCAAATACACTCCCCATACTTGGTTCTGTGGGATACTCCTGTAGATGCTCTCGTGGCGGCCTCCCTGAAGTGTGGGGGCATTCTGTGCAGAACAGAGCTTCCAGCTGAGAAAGAAATAAGGGTCCAGCTTAGTTTTAGTAGGGGCCCGTCCACTGGTCTCTAGCATACCTCACAGGGCTAGAATGACAATCTGTTGCAGCCTTGGTTTCTGGAGAAACTGACATTTTGTTTGATTTTTCTTTGTTTCTCATTTAATTTGTCTCCTCTCTGTGGTGGACAGATGAGGGGCTGAGAGTCAGCTGAGCCACCACAGTCATGAGCTAATTTTCTGCAAAGGCCAAAGTCAAATTTTTGTTCTACACGTACTTCCTCTTGGTTCAATTGGGCTAACTACTGCACACCCCGACGCTTCCTGTTCCCAGTCAGGGTTGCTTGTGGCCGGGGAACAGTGCTGGGGTGGGGCCGTTCCAGCGGGGAGCTCAGTCTTCTTGTCATCATTGCGGTAAAAAAGCCACATGTGCTTCTCTGTTTAATCAGGGAGAAGGTGGAATCAGACTTGATATTTCTGGGATTACTGATTTTGGAGAATCGATTGAAGGAGGAGACGAAGCCTGTCTTGGAAGAGCTCATCTCTGCCCGGATACGCACTGTGATGATCACAGGTATACAGCAAAGTGGAAACAGGGGCAGCTGAGAGACACACGGGGGTTGCCTCACTTAGCAAAGACGGCACTGATGCCAAGATGTCACTCTAGGTGTTAGACGTTGGCAATAAAAGGATAAAACTTCCATCACAGCGAGCCAAGACAAAACCAGCTAGTTAAATAGTGTAATGAATGTTCCGAGGTATACACCCTGGGGTGGTCTGGTGGAAGGCATGGCGTAGTCCCACCACGTGGGGATCTGAAGCAGGAGGATGGCCACAAGTTTGAGGTCAGCTCTGTTGATACACAGTTTCAGGCCAGATTGAGTGACAGAATGAGAATGTTTCTAAGAAAAAAAAAACAGAATAAAAACAAACAACAAACACATAGCAAGAGGCTGGAGAGGTGGCTCAGCAATTAAGGTACTTGTTGCTCTTGCAGAAGACTAGGGTTCAGCACCCACATGGCAGATCACAACCATTGGTAACTCCAGCTTCAGGGGATCTGACTCTCTCTTCTGTCCCCCATAGGCACTGGGCATGCACATGTATATATGCAGGCAATCTCTCTCTCTCTCTCTCTCTCTCTCTCTCTCTCACACACACACACACACACACACACACACACACACACAAACAAACAAACAAATGGAAAAGAAATCAAACCAAACAACAAAAACACATAACAAAATAAAAGCAACAAAACCCCAGCAAGAGCAGTCTGGTAAAGTATGTCTGGCCATCCGCTCTGCCTGAAGCATTTTAGTGAAGCCTCTCAGAGTGATGGCATCAGAAATAAGAGCTGAACAGCAACAAGATTTGGGCCATGCAAAGATGGTGGTTTTTATTGTTAAGTATTTGGAGGAGAAGACTCTTAGTGTGGTCTATAAACTATACTGACAACCCATCAGCCATAGAATCTCTAATTCTGGTAAAAAGAAAAAAAAACATGCTGTCATCTCAACTCTAATGCTAAGCTTCAGATCTCAGAAACAAGGGGGTAATGAGAAGGGATCACTCCAGTGAAATATATGACATTACTTAATGAATACTCTTGAACTTTTCAATAAGGGAGATATTACATGTGAAAAACTGACTTTCTAATTTATATTCCGAGTGTCTTGGTGTCTGCTGTCATAGTGCTTTAAACGCTACTGCTTGTGTCACTGACGTACATCTTCTCCAAAGAATTCACTCCCTGCACACACACCTCCTGAGCTCCACTCTAAAGCTGGGGACTCTGGAACCCACTCCTGATTCTAGATCCCACCATCCACAGCACCGTGCATAGTTTGCTTTCTTCCTTTCTAACTCCCAGTCTGACTCCTAGGCCGTCCTGGGATACTTTGGTACTCATAAACATTTTCTTTATCAAGTAGCCCTTGCTATTTTGAACATCATTAGTGCTTACATTATACACTGTATTAGCTAGGGTTTATTTTTGCAATGAAACACCATGAGCAATAAGGAAGTGTAACATGAGGGCTGGCTCGTTGGGGTTACTGTCAGCCACATGGCCAGTACCTTGTCTCAGCTGGGCTGCTACATGTTGCCTCCTTGGAGATCTGCACAGGAATGCCAAGGAAGCTTCCTGCTTCACAAATCTCCTGTTCTCACCTCTACTTCCTGTCTGATTTTCCTGCCTATACTCCCTGCCTGGCCAATCAGCATTTATTTAAAACATGATTGACAGATTACAGACAATTCTTCCGCACCAAGCAAGTTTTGGAGGAAAGTGTTTATTTGGCTTACACTTCCATACCACAATTCATCATGGAAGGAAGTCAGAACATGAATTCACAAAGGGAAGGAACATGAAGGCAGAAGCTGATGCAGAGGCCATGAGGGGTGCTTCTTACTGCCTGCCTTGCTCTCCATGGCTTGCTCAGACTGCTCTTATAGAACCAGGACCAATAGCCCAGGGGTGGCACCACCCACAATGGGATGGACCCTCCCCCATCAATCACTTTTTAAGAAAACACCCTGCAGGCTTGCCTACAGCCTGATCTTACGGAGGTATTTTCTTAACTGAGGTTTCTTCCCCCAGATGACTTTAGCATGTGTCAAGCAGACATAAAACTAGCCAGCACGCACATGCTCACAGTCTATCTTCAGCCATGTTGCAATTGTGAGGGTAAGGGCTGTTCACTCTCCACTTGGGTCTTTGGTTTCTCTTTTCCTTGTGTTGAAAATTCAATTATGCCCTTCACTCATTTCTAATTTCTTCTTTATTGTCCTTGGACAGATGAAGGACACAATGTTTTCTGACTTCTCATATGTCCCTATAACATCTTACTTTGTCTTTATGGAGGCAGATAGCTCTGTTCTAGCAATGGCCTCTTGGTGAGTGCAGTTTGGTCTGTTTGGTCTGTAAAGTACAGCACGCTTACTCTTCACCTACACATAGCGTTTCTTCTTTCACTTTGGAATTCAGAATTATTAACTGGGTATTCTCATATATTTTTCTTTTCCTTTTTCTCTTTGCTAATTCAGTTTGGAGCATAGCACTTCTAATATGCTTTCTTTTCCTCTGAGAAAAATATTCACTATTGTTCATTTAATTACTTCCTTTGTTCTGTCTTCATTATATTTTTATCCTGGAATTTTTATTTTTTACATGACAGGTTATTACAGGTCTGTGAAAGTCTCCTGGATCTATTCTGTCAGTCTCTGATTTTCTTACAACTGCTGTAGTTTTATTATTTTGTTATCCTCTTTCAGGTTCAAGGAGTGGTCATATAACCTCTCCAAATCACAATCAGCAGTGAACAGGGATCATTACCTCCTTCAAGT
This sequence comes from Dicrostonyx torquatus, assembly GCA_028555095.1. NCBI lineage: Eukaryota > Metazoa > Chordata > Mammalia > Rodentia > Cricetidae > Dicrostonyx > Dicrostonyx torquatus. The sequence goes on from JAQHUG010000063.1 coordinate 6,741,645, forward strand.
CACTGGTAGAATTGAGAAGTGTGTCATTGTCCTCATATGGGTGTGGCTTTAGAGATACCCCTTCCAGGTCTTACCTGGTGCAGCAGCATTTGAGTTCCCCTTGGGCTTCACCTGTCTCCCATAGCTCCTGTACCCACCAGTCATATGCTCTGCTGCATCATTTCCTATTCAGCTGCTGTATTCCTACAGGTTTTGCAGTTTCCCTGCCCTGACTGGGCTGTTCCACTCAGTACATCTCCTTTTGTCTTCCTGATTTTTATGACAAGTCTGTGGTCATTTTAAGCATCATTCTCTTGTATGCAATGCACTATTTTTCTCTAACAGTCTTTTTAAAATTATTCTATCTTTGACTTCCAGCTGTGTGACTATCATATGCCTGGATGTAGTTCTCACAGAATTTAACCTATTTGGGGTTCTCCAAGCTTCTTGAATTTAGAGATTTAAGTGTCTTACAATATTTGGGGAGTTTTCTTCTTTTATTATTTCTTACACACACACACACACACACACACACGCACACACACGTACACTCACATTTCAATCTCTTTAGCCTCTCTTTGGTCTCTACTGACAAGAATGCAAGGCCTTTTAGTAATCCAATCTTTGTTCCTTTAAAGAAAGTGCTCTTTGTTCTCCAATATGTGTAATGACTCTTAGGCTATTGAGTGTATCTAGTGTATTAAACAGATCTAGTGAATAAAATAACCTCAAGTGTTATATTTTTTCATTTCTAAATTATCCATTTTAACCATACATATTAATTGGTTGAATATTTCCATTTGCTTTATAAATGTTCAATTTAACTATATAAAGGATGCTTATAATAACTTCTTTTTAATTTATTTATTGCCATTATTGTGTGCATTATGTGTGTGCTGTGGTACATGCATGGTGATTAGAGGACAAATTTGTGGAGTGTCTTCTCGGGTCCTATGCCTAGAGCTCATTATTAATAGCTTCTTCTTCCTCTTCTTCCTCTTCTTCTTCTTCTTCTTCTTCTTCTTCTTCTTCTTCTTCTTCTTCTTCTTCTTCTTCTTCTTCTTCTTCTTCCACTGCTACTTCTGCTGCTCCTTTTTGGTTTTTTTTTGAGACATGGTTTCTCTGCATAGTCACACCTGTCCTGGAACTCATCCTGTAGACCAGGCTGGCCTTGACCACAGAGATCCACCTGCCTCTGCCTCCTAAGCGCTGGGACTAAAGGTGTGCAATTTCAACATGGAGTCAGCCAAGGATTGGCAGTGTTGGTGCTGACTTTTTAAATATTGACAGTTCACCAGATTTGTTGTTACTGAGTATATCCAATGTCTTAAATTTTGTTGCAAGATTTTTGATCCTTTTAATACTTTGTGTAGAATGTTCAGCCTCTTGCTTCTTGTAAGTAGCTCCTTCAGCATTAGCTTTTAAAAGTGTTTTTCTGGCTTTTTTCTGCCTCTCTCAAATGCTTAGGCATTGCTCTGACAAATAGGGAACTGTACAATTCCCAGTACAGTTCTTGAAATTCATGTTTTACTTTTATTGGTCTACTCCACACATGACCCACTCCCAAAAGACTTCCTGCACATTTATAAAGATTGCAACAAGTAGCGTGAATACATATTTCTTATAGGTTATCCTTCCTACTTGCTGACAAAAATATGTTGGTTAGTTAGGAAGTAACATGATAAAAAAGAGCCAGAACCAGAAAAGGGATTATGGAATCCCAGGTCAGGCTGGGAAAGACCTTCATACCTAACATAAGAACCAAACAGCCGAATTTTCCAAGTGCATTGGTGTGTTCTCTCTATCATCATCTTGGGATGCTCTCCCTTTACTCTAGGCGACAATCTTCAGACTGCAATAACAGTTGCCAGAAAGTCTGGGATGGTTTCTGAAGGCCAGAAAATCATTCTTGTTGAGGCAAATGAAGCCACTGGTTCTTCATCAGCATCTATCTCTTGGAAACTAGTAGAAGAGAAGAAACATACTCCATTTGGGAACCAGGTACGCCTGAACACAGGCACTCTGCTGTATTATCAGACTGGCCACATAGCGGTGGTTAATAGTTGTGACTAGCATAAGTTTTGAGACAACTCCAAGTCCATAAACTTCTGCAGGTGTCTAACAAATATGAACCCAATTGTGTCAGTTTTCCACACTTTTCCTGTATTCTAAGGCACAGGCTTTCTTGACTTCTGAAAATAGCAATTATTTTACTCTTAAAAATCTTTTGCACTTTCACTATTTGCTGATGATAAGATAGTTTAATTAGTGAGCCCAAAAGTTCTACAACTCATAAACACCTTCAGTAATATAGCAGGATACAAGATTAACTCGAAAAATCAGTAGCCTTTCTTTACACAGATGATAAATGGATTCAGAAAGAAATCAGAGAAACCTCACCCTTCACAATCACCACAAATAGCATAAACTATCTCAGAGTAACTCTAACCAAACAAGTAGAAGACCTGTATGACAAGAACTTTAAATCTGTGAAGAAAGAAATTGAAGAAGACACCAGAAAATGGAAAAATCTCTCATGTTCTTGGGTAGGTAGAATTAACATATTAAAAATGGCAATCTCACCAAAAGTAATCTACAGATTCAATGCAAGGCCCATCAAAATCACAGCAAAATTTTTGACAGACCTCAAAAAAACAATACTCAACTTCATATGTAAAAGCAAAAAATCCAGGATAGCCAAAACAGTCCTGTACAGTAAAAGAACTTCTGGAGGCAACACAATCCCTGACTCCAAACTCTAGTACCGAGCTACAGTACTGAAAACAGCCTGGTATTGCCATAAGAACAGACAGGAGGACCAATGGAACCAAAT